>JANIIA010485524.1:0-15851 GCA_027478495.1 Erythroxylum alaternifolium | reverse complement strand
ACATATAAGATATTAATTGGATAATGACTTGGATTAAAAAGTTATTAGGAATAATCTTCTAGTTGAAAAAGAATCCTTTCTTGGTTTGAAGTCTATCTTGAGCCTATCTTGGTTTGAAGTCTATCTTGAGTGGAGGTGTGATATATCATGTTGGTAAAGGAGAAATTTTCAGCAGCTAATGCCATATTTTTTGGATTGGTATTTGGAGAATTCTTCGGTGGACTTTGCAGGACTAAAAAGATTGGAGCTTGAGCTTACCAGTGTCTTGGACGGGCCTAGAAGACATCTACCTCTGTACATCCCTTGCTAGTTATCTTGATATGGGGGTTAATTGAGCATCTCTCGATATATATGGCTGAAGGGTATCTCATATGTGTGGGCATTAAAGTGGCGAAGTGGAGTGTGCATTAATTGTCATTGAAAAACACAACTGACATCTATATGCCTTCGTGGATGGCAAACACCGTGGCTTAGTGTGTTGACTTTTCCAGATTTGTTTGTCTGTGGTTGTGCATATGTTTTGAGTGAAAAACTCTATGGGTTAGCTTCTATTTTCTAGATTTGTTTTTATGGGTTTGTGAGTGAGATATACATGTTGTCTAGAGTATCCCATATGGTTTAATTGGAGTTGTTGAAGCCAGAATAAATCAGTTTAGTTAGTGGACAGATTTTCAGATCCAGTTCAGAGAAGCATAACTCATCGAGAAGTTGTTCCTGTCTATCTCAAGTGTATTTAGTTTTTGTTCTTTATTATTTTAATTACTTGAGTTATTTGTTTATTATTCTTTTGTTAAGAGATTGATTGAAAAAAGCATCTGTTGAGGTTAGTATGAGGCAATCGTATTATTAATGGGTGTGAAAATCTTTCACGGGAAGTAAGGTTGAGAGATAGTGTCAAGGGTTCAGTACTGTCGGCTCAGTAAAGCCTTGGGTAAATCTATTGTACTTCAGTGAAAGCGATTAAGTTGGGTGAGGGACCCGCAAATATAGGCAAAGAGTGTCAAACTGCGTTACCAAATTTCCAGTGTTGATTTATTTTTTGTTCTTTTAATTTTCTGATTTTATTTGTTTGCTAGGAACAAATCGGAAAGTTTGTGAAACTACTACCCCGTATGGTTTTTCAGAATCTGTGTCACACATGACACATGCATTTGATACTTTTCGATATCGAAAGCTTTACTAGACGGAATGTTGGACTTTCATTACCTTTACATCAAATGTTTTGTTTTTCAAACTTAGTCAACTAATACAGCAGCGTAGCTTAACAGAGTTTTTAAATTGTTTTTTAAACTTGATGAAAACTGCAATTAATAATTGTCCAAAGGGGGAGATTGTTAGACATTTTTTGGCCTTAAGGGCAATTTTGCCATTTTTCCATATGGTGGACAGTTATTAATTGTAATTTTGGTTTCAAACAAATTATCGGTTAAGTTACATAATTTGATGCAGATAAGGGTAATAAAGTGGCCCAATAAATGATTTAAATTAATGGGTTGAAGTTCAGGTAGAAAATAGAGTCTTTTTAGTGTGGACCTAGTTCATATCGGCTTTGTGATGGGAAAGCACGATATGGAAGATATATATATATATAGGTTAAGGTCTCCTGTAGTTGCTCATATCAATCACGAGCATATAGAATCTCTGACTCATTAAGAGAGCTCGCGTATTGAGAAAATTGTAGAAAGGCCTAGACTACGTGTAGGTGAATACTTTCCATAAAGGTCTCGGGAGATTGGAACTCGTTTGGTGCCTGAAATTAGTTTCGGAATCAGAGATGGAACCGAAATCAGGTATTCCGCATTTCTTTTGATTTTAATCCTTTCACGTTCAATCCTGGATACGTAATAAGGTCTCTCTTACGTATTACAAAAATATAAATCACTCCAGGTGTTAGAATCGATGTATTTATAACTCAACGAACTTCGGTTAGTCCCTGGCACAGCTACAGTTCTGAACACCTCTACTGGCACTTTATTGTCATCATTGTTCTCTTGCATGCCAATGTCCAACGTGGACGAATTGATAAAACCCCAATCAGTATCTTCCACTGGCCACCGCCACCGATCATAATGATCATCCTTGTACCTACAATACAAAATATTCTATTGTTAAAAAAACATCGCGGATTCTGTGTATTTCTTGCAGTGAGCATGTATATAGTTGGAAAACGTGGCGGATTGTTAAGACTTTTCGCAATGTTTTAAAAACGTCACAAAAAGTCTGAATTTTTCGCGACATTTTATATAAATGTCACGGATTTGTGAAACTTTTTGCGACGTTTTATTGAAAAAACATCACTATTGGCTTCAGAAGCAACACGACGTTGTATGGTTTAAAACCAAATGACATCATTTTCGTTTTGTTAAAACTCCACCCGACTCCCCTTCCCCCCACCCAAGTTGCGAGTTATATCCTTCGGTGTTAGGTGCTCCGTCGTCCGTTGCGTCTCCAACCATGTTCGTTGTCTTCTCCGGCGTCTTTCGTGAAGATATTTTCATTTTCTCTCTATCTTTTCGGTTCATGTGTGTGATATGAGCCATCTGCGGATGTTTTCCCTCCCAATACTTTTAATACTTCAGATGTTTTTTTTGTTGTTCGATTGAAAATTGAACTACATTTTAGACCATAGTTTCATATGGAAGTATTTGAGGGGTTTTCTTAGGTTCATAATTTCATACCAGTGGTGATCTTCCATCATAATCCGTTCTGTTGGGATCAGCTCCGGCTCTAGCATAACCTTTCAACTGATAAAGGTCTCCATTATAAGCCGCATTATTCACTTTCAAAGCCAGTTCACCTTCTTGCTTACCAATAGGAAATGTGATATCTGATTCTAGTTGCTTATCTTGAAGAAATATTTCTTTTCCCTGCAAAAGTTTCTAACTTGGATAACTTGTTTGAAATATAAACGAACCCTTTATTTGATGATTTGAATCATTAGTACATTTGTTGACTGACCACATAAATTTCCTAATATGTAATTCTGCATTTACGAGGTAAATATAAAGAAGAATATACTAGAAATTGAGTTGCCAAGACTTGGACATCAGAATGGCTTAAAATACCTCTAAAAGTTTGTTCAAGATTTTACGCCCATCATAAAAGTATATGTCAAGTACATTAGAGAAAGGTAGTTTATCAAGCCACATAAGCCTGCTTAGTTCACGAGCTTGAACTGCATAAGGTTGGGGAATGTTGCATAGGACAGAAATTTCTCCAAAGGAGCTGTTAGGATGCAAAAGAGAGACAGTCTCTTCTGTTCCATCTTCCGCAGATCCAACTGCTTCCTGAAACAGAACAAAAAAATGCTAACAAAATTTGGCACAAAACTATAACATCAATGCACAAAAAATTGAATATGTTAGTTCATTATAGTCACCATTTACCATTTAGTCTCTATAATTTATGATACTATGGTTTACCTAGCTTCCATTGATAACCAAGCTATATTTCATCTTAAATTAGATTCCTATTTTGATCTAACCTCAAAATTTTCTTAGATTAAAGTAATTCCTTCTTCAGTCTCTCCTTAATTCAAGTTCTTGTGTATCATATTCTTCTCATAGAAATAATGTTCTCACTAAGGCACACTAGTCTTCCTAGAGAGGTTGTTAGGTAGCTTAGACCCAAAATTGAACAATACTCATGAGGTATATTATGGAAGTTCAATTATATAAGCACATTCCTTATTTTAAGTCTCTTTAACTCCATTCTTATATAAGCACATTCCTTATTTTAAGTCTCTTTAACTCCATTCTTAGGTGCCACTTTAACTATGGATAAGGGTTGGATGAATAGTGTTAGAGTTTCCTGTGAATACATTGACGGAGTAAGAATGTCTATAAATTTTTTGGTTGAAAAAGAGGGCAAAGATTGTGAAATTTCATGCCCTTGTGCACGTTGCATAAATTGTTATATGAGGTCTCAGATGAATGTTTTTGACCATTTAATGCAATTTGGCATGGACCAAGGCCTTTGTAGCGATACGGCATGAGATTATAAGTTATTATCTTTTTAATTATATTTTACTTTGATTGACATTTCAAAATTTATAATAAATATTATTAATAATATATTTCAATACAACAGAGTGACAAAGATAGAGAAGAGTGTGACCGAATGAAGTTATGGTATCACACTTATTATGATCAAAGTAAAGATCAATGAACAACTACCGAATGCAGAGAAAAATGGGTGAGTACATAGTTCATTTACAAATATTTTTTAATATTTATGAATTTTAATATCTAATTAATTCTTAATTTTTTAGGAATTAATGTCTAAGGAATTGACAGATTCAATAGAACAAGGTTATCCAATGACATTGGATGAAGTATGCGGCAAAGTCTTCGGCACTAGATCTAATTATGTTGTTGGCATGGGAGTTGGGCCTCGACCATAAGGGAAGACTTCAGTAAGAAAGAGACTTCAAGATCAATTAGAGGAGTCCAAGAAGGTTAATCAGGAGTTACAGTCTCAAGTCGATGAATTGACTAAAAAAGTGGAACAAACGCAGGATCGATTAACTACCGAAGTCCAGCAACAAAGAAATGAATTTGAACAACAAAAAAAGCTCTTGGAACTTTTATGTTTTACACATAATATTCGTTTAGATTAGATATAAGTACTCATATTGATATCTTATACACTTATGACATACTTTTTATATTAATTATTGTATTATGACATGTTTGGGAATTTCAATTAAATAATAAATTATCTGCACTTATGAAATTCTTGTGATACATAAATAATTATTAAAATTAATGATATACTAAAAAATTTAAGAATCATTAAATAAATAAAATTCATAAATAATATTGAATAGTTATTAAATAAATAAGATTTAAAAATAATATTAAAATTGGAAAATTATTAAATTAAATTTATTTTCAAAAAATAAATACAAGAAGAAAATGGTATTCTGCGACGTTCTGTTAACACATTTCGTGATGTTTTAAAATGTCACGGATTCGACAACATTCTATGATGTTTTTCTGAAACGTCACAGAAAGCCACATTTCGAATGTGAATTTCTGCAACGTTTTCACAAAAGCGTCATAGAATGTTGTCGAATCTGTTTTCTACAACAACGTGGAATGTCAAAGATTCCACGACATTTTTTGGACTATAAAAATATCATTAAGCCTCCATCTTCAAGGGGGATGACACCTACCTATAGAAAGACCATCCTTGGGTGAAGAATACATATTTGGAGCATCAAGGAAGGATAGAAAACAAGGATCATCATCAATATTGGGTAAAATAGCACATCAACACCAAAATTCCATATTTTGGCAAAGAAGAGAAGGAGTTTTCTTATTCACTTTCTATCATTTTTAATCTCTTCCTTTCTTTGTAAAGATGGATTATTTGAATGTTGATAGTGTTATTGAGACTATGTTACTCTAATTTCATATTAGGGATTGTTTTTTCATTATTTTGTCAAAACTCATGTTTTATTGAATTGAACGAAGTGTCTTTGATTATTGTTGTTCTTAGTTGTCATCTTGCAACAATTTGAGAGAGTGAGTGAGATGAAAATCATGTAGGATTGTACAACGAGAGTTGGCGACCTACAGACTAGCAATTATTATGCCAATTGAATAATTATAAGAGAGATCTCAATTAGTCAATTGATCATCCATAGGATAGTGTAATAACTAGTTGATCGGTAGAGTCATTGGATAGGTTAAGAGATTGTTCAATCAATTTCTGTCAATTCAATTAGGGACAAATAGTTACACCTTGAGAGAGGGTAATTAGTACATTCAGAAATCTACGGTGAGACACAATTCAATCAATAAAATATGAGGGAGACAGAATAAGGAGAAAGTAATTTCTAGCATTTAGATCCTTGAATTCAAACTTTTTGCAATTGTGGTATTGTCCATTGTTTACATTAGTCTTTTAATTTTAATTTAATTTTCTAGATTAATTGCATTAGATAATTTTATTTCTTAAACAAAGTCTTTTCTAAATTAAGTGGTGTCTGGGCATCAATCCCTGTGGGATCGATATCTGCTCTTTCTAACTACAAATCACAACCCGTTCACTTGCAGTTTTTTAGCGTAAAATAAGTAGATAGGTTTTACAATCCATCAACATATGTGCCTCCTCATAACACCTTTGAATATAGAGTTCATAAGAACTTAGAAAGTTATAAAAGCATTGGTAAAATCAAATAGTATTACTAGGCACTTATAGTGCTCTTTGTATGTCCAAAAGGTTGTTTCGTGTATGTTTTGGGTTAAACTCTAATTTGATGTTAGCTCAATTTAAGGTCGAGCTTGAAAAATACATTTGTTTTATAGAGTTCCTCGAGTAACTCATCATTATAGAGTATCATAAAATGATTAGGAATCGTGGCTTTATTTAAAGGTCAATAGTCCACATAAAACAGCCAACTTGTATCCTTCTTTTGACAAACAATACAAGACTCGAAAAGGGGTTGTTGTTCATTTTAATGATCCCTGCGGTGAATATTTGAGACACTAGTTTCTCAATCTTGCTTTTTTGTATGTGGGGATACCAATAAGGTTGAACCTTGATAGGTTTTGTTCCTTCTTTTAACAAGATAGTTTGGTTATGGCTACATTTTGGTGGCAATTCAATATATGTCTAAAACATATCTTGAAAATCTACCAATACCCCTTAAATCCCCAGGTCGATCACCTCCACTTTATTGAACTTATATATTTCCAAATAGAGCAATTACAACAATAAACCCTCCTCCTCTTGATCGAAGGCTTTTGCTAAGGATTTAAAAGACATTAAGGCCTTGCTTAAGTTGAGGTCTCCCTTCAATAAAATCTTCTTCCCAATCATATTAATTGTCATTACAAGTTTCCTCCAATCTTCTTCAGTCATCCTCAAGGTCACCAACCATTTAAATCTAAAAATCTCCCCAGTATTACCTATTAAGAAAGGTAAGTGATCCTCTATAATAGTGTGCTCTCCCAAATTCCGTTCGAATCTTTAAAAAACTCCTTCTCCTTTTAATTTATTCTCATTCCTAACTACAGCTCTTTAATAAGTCATTAGAGAATATTGAGATGTTTAATTTCTCAATAAGATCATATGAAATGAAGGTATGTGGCTTCCGAATCAATTATTACCACTATTTCAACTCTCTCTACTGATCCATTTAAACTTAAAGTTTATGGTGATGCCAACCCCACAACCAAATTCAGTGACAACTTGATCCCTTCTAAGATTGTCATCTGCTCCTTTGATGCATCTATGTTGTCAGGCCCTCCATTGTCTTTGTCCTCTTCTCCCACAATCAATACATTTAATTCTCAATTTTTACATCAATGTCCTACATACCACTTCTCATCACACTGATAACACAACCCTTTATCTCTACTATTTGGGCTTCGGCTATGGATAATTTCTTATAATGGAAAGTAGCAAAAAAGGAGGATGTAGAGATGTTAGGTTTTGGTTCAAGTTTATTAGTAAAGGATTAACTTAAGAGGGATGACTGATATTTGGTGGATGGTTTAGTGTTTGAAATGTTAAGGTTTAATGTATTGTGGTTGGATATGAGTTATTTGGGTTTATTATTTTTGTAAGGATATAAGATAATATTTTTTAGTCTAGTTTATAGGAGATTGAAGGGGCTTCTAAATGTTTCTTTAGATTGGCTAGACAAAAAACACTTAGTTTTTCTTTTCAATTCGAGCTGGCATTATCTCCTTCAAGCTTATTGGATTCAACATAAACAATTGGTTTTTCTTTTCAATTCGAGCTTCCACTATTTCCTTCAAGCTTTTTTGGTTCAACATAAACAATTCAGGGCCTATATGTTTCTACTTTAGTTTTTAGTTTTCGTGTTTGTTTTAATTTTTAGTTTTAGTTTTTTTCAGTTTTCATAACTTACAAAAATCACAAAAAATGAATTTTATTTTCTATGTTTATTTTTTGTCATAATCTAATTTACCATTAACTAAATATATATTATTTAATATTAATTATTAAATAATAATTATAAATAATTTAATTTAATTTAAAACTTTAAATAATTTAAATTTACTGTAATTTAAATTTAAAACATATTCAAAATATGTAAATTTCAAGTAAATTTTGTTTTATAGCTATAATATATACTAATAGATATTATTTTAAAAGTTAAATTTTAATTATTAAATTATTTATTTTAACAAAATATAATATTTTTATTAATAATTTATTAATAAATATTATATAAGATATTTAAGTAAATAATTTAATTTATTCATTCATAAAGCTAATTTATCTTTAAGTTTTATCTAATATGTAATTATTATTAGCAATGAAAATATAACTACATGACCTTAATAACTAACTAGGTTCTTCTTAGTTTAAATTATAGAAACTAAAAACTAAAAACTGAAAAAAAAAAAGAATAAAAGGGAAACCAAATTACCAATCAACTTTGATCCACTTAGCTAACCCGTTTACAAATGTAATATCCTATTTCTCAGTATATGCTTAGGGTTCAACTCTAGATTAAGTATTGCATATACATGCATAATATTAGCATTCATACACGAATTGATATTTGTACACATTACACTCATTTGACATGTCCCAGGGTATGAAAAATGTTAAGTGAACATGAGGTAAATTATGACTTGATATGTCTTGAATTTTGGTATTATTGGATTTTAACTAGTAAATTGGAATTAAATGTTATGGATTGGAAAACTGATGAATTAAAATAAACATTTGGATTAGGAAAAGTGCCAAGAGGTAGAATAATTTGATACATGAAAAATTAGGGTAATTAAGCCTATAATTGTGTGACATTTGGCATAGTTAAATATGTGACAAATCGACTAGTAATTAAATGACAATTTGATCAATTAGTATGTGACAAGTGGACCAATCATGGAGTGACATGTGGATAGATTAGTAGGAGACAAATGGCAGCATTATGAGTGGATTAGTGGCAGCTTAATTTTTGAATAAATGGTAATACATGCCTTAAGACATATGGCTTTGTAATTTGATGACACCTAGCTAACATGTTGAAAAGGAAAGATGAGTTTCTGCAGCTGCCTTCATTCTCCTTCACCATCGAAAACTTGCATGAGGTTTTTCTCTATAATTTTTCTGAACCATAGCTAAGCTCTTTCATGAAAATCACATGTTAACCCTTCACAAATTATCCAAGGAATCAGCTAAAAGTAGTCTTCATATTTTTGTCCAAAAACCATCTATTTTCACATAGAGTTCATGATTGATCTTGCATGATTGGAGACTTGGTTTAATCTGAATTTTTGTGTTCAATTAGAAGTATAATAGGTAAGTAACAATCTGAGCTTTTAAGGCATGTTAAATGTTATGAGAATGATGCTTGAATTAGAATGAATTGCATGTAAGGTTGATAATGAAATGTGCTAGAATATGTTAGATGGAGTGTTTCCACTAAATAGGCATCTATATTTTGGCCATAACTTGACTTGTAGATATCCAAATGGGGTGATTTTGACTGTAGATTAAACTACATACATATGGATACAATTTTCATGCAGGAATAAAATTTTAGTTCTGTCTCTAATGGTTTTGAAATTTGGCTTGAAGTTGAGTTTCAGATTCTGTCACGGGTTGAGAATAGTCTGTAGTGTTTTGGGTCTAACTCTGGGAATAATGAACCAAATTGTATTAACTTTAGTCCATTAGAAACTTAATACATACAGAAACATTTGTTTAGAAGAACAAATTGCCCAAAAACCTCAGTTTCTATGTCAAAATGGCCATGAAAAATTGATTCAAAAATTTGTCCTGAGAAAAACTGGAAAATTGCAGGGAAAATGGGAGATTAGCTTCTGTCACGATCGTGGGGAGGTAACCCCCATGATTTTTGGCAGTGCTTTTACATGGTAATCTTAGATTTGTGCAATGTTTGAACCAATTAAAGATGAGGTACTTAACTATGATGCATTTGGACTTGATTGGGATGTAAAATGAAGCTAAATTGATGCTTGATAAGTTAGTTAAAGTATTGGATAAGTTGAAGATGTTAATTGATGCTATACTTTGAGGAAAGGAATGTTTGGTTATAATCTAAGTTGGGAATGAGTGAGTGTTAAAGGAATGAAATGTTCATATGAAAGAAAATGTATTCCAAAGGTTATGAATATCGTATTATAAATGAATGAATGAGAATTGGGAATTATATGAATATTTGTAATGCTAGAAAAGAGTTAGTAAATGTATGGTTATTGAATTGAGAATAATTAAGTGTACTTAAGGTATTAACTTAAATGTAGACAAGACATATTCTAGTATAAAGTTTGAATGATTATGAATTATGATTAACATACCCGGGAAGGTCATTGAGCATGCATAACACATAGCACATATATTTGTGCATAATTGAATATGTATTTGATTGATCAAGCTAGTAATGTGTACAAATTTAGTATATGTATTTAGATGCTTAAGACGTACGCCATCATTCCTACATTTTTAGACCATCCAGGCATTAGCTTATACAGTAGCGTACTGTGAGTCAACCTAGATGATCTTCCTAGGATTGGTTTATTCTGTTTAACTTCCAACTATTGAACTGTTTATGATTTGTATGTGAATTTTAGACTTTAATGGTCTAAGGAGTTTGATGTTCAGGAATGTATTGGAAGTGTTCTATTTGCATCTGAATTTTGAATGATTTCTAAATACTTAACAAAAATTTGAATGCCAGACTGAGGTCTGATGAATATGAGATTCTGTCTGTGCATCATAAGTGAATGCTATTCATGACATATTCTATAATTTGATGCATTACATTAAATGTATGTTCAGATAAAGGCGTTGTGACCGAAGTAGCCAGTCTGAAAGAGTTATAAGCTCATAATTCTGTTATCTACATCTAGAGCCTCGCTTCATGATTTCTATATCTGACTGAACCTTTAATGGGACAGTATCTAAAAAGCACTCGGTCATAAAAATAATAACGAATCTGGAGTCTCATATACATATGTATTTGTATATTTATGATTATGAAATATGCGATTACAAAACCTTTTCTGGAATTATGATGATAAAGTGATATGCCACAATAATGTGATTGATTGGGTTATACATGTTCTGAAAGAATGTATGTGCAATATGTGACATTCATTATGTCTTATTAAGATAGAAAATGTTTGTGAAATTGGTTGATTGTGTGATATGTGTGTATTTGACTTAAGTGGGATCATCAATGATGGTTCACTCATTGAGTTTGCAAAACCCATCAAAAACTACAACATGGCTTTTCAGGTACAAGACAAGAGACCTATTTCCTAAGATTTTCTAGAGGAACATTTTGGATTAAGATATGGCTCAAAGGTCTATCAGCTGACATCAGATGAGTTGTAGTGACGTTTATATAGCTTCTTTGACATGTAGAACTTTTGTATAAAGGATTGTAAACTTTCTCATGTTTGGTAAGGTAAATGTTTGTTTTAATGACTACAATGTAAACTTTTGTGAATGAATGAAACTTTTATGAATGAATGAAATGAAGAGTTAAGCTTTTAACTATTATGTATTTTTAATGACTACAATGTAAACTTTTGTGAATGAATGAAACTTTTATGAATGAATGAGAGTTAAGGTTTAAGTATTGTGTATTTTTTATGATGTCATTTAAGAGATTATGTTTGCTCTAACATACCATTTTCTAGGATATGTACCTGAATGTCCTCTAGATGTTTGGGTATATACTTTATGACAAAGGATATTACAATTTTAGTATCAGAGCATGGTTTCGCATCCATAGGGGCATAGAAGAACATTTAGACATGATATATAGTGAGAGATTCGGATGGTGATCACAATTATTTTTGTTATAAGTCATCTGCTATAGGTGATCAAGTTAGAGAATCAGCTAATATAGAGTCTGTAGGAGCCAATAAAGAGTCTCCTATACCTGACTTTGCACAAATGCCACTAAGAATTTCAGAGAGGAGAGAAAGGAGATACAATAAGTTGAGAAAGTAGGAGGCTGTGGACTTCTACGGAAGTACAGACCTTGCTAAGGCAGAAGGATGGTTAGAAAGAAATGAAAGAGTGTTCGATCAGATGGACTCTGAGTCAGATGAGAGATTTGATTATGCGGTCTCACTTTTACAAGATCCAGCATATCAGTGGTGGAAGACTATTCTTGGCAGTACCAACAGAGCTTGTAGTTTGACTTCAGAAGATTTTCTGAGGGTGTTTAAAGAGAATTATATGCCTAAGATTTATCTGGATTGGAAGATGAAAGAATTTCTAGATCTGAATCAAGGCAAGCTCACAGTGGCAGAATATGAGATAAGATTCAATGAGTTAATGGGGTATGCAACTACATTGATCTTAACTGAGGAAGAAAAATGTAGACAGTTTGAGGACGGGTTGAATATGAAAATCATAACGAGGTTAACCATTTATAATTTGGGTAGTTTTACGAAACTACTAGTGGCCTCGATCATAATTAAGATGTTGTTAAAAGATGTCAGGGAGAGTACAGACAGGTATCTATAGGGAAGAGGCAGGTTGAATCTTAGGCTGATTCTGGTAAAAACTTCAGTAAACACCAGAACAGATTGTCTCGAATCTATACTAGATTGAGACAATCAAGATTTAGATCAAGAGGTGGATTTTTTCAGATTGGTTGAGGTAGAGGACAAATTGCCTCTTGGCAGTCACAACAGAGGCTTGATTGTGAACATTGTGGTAAGAAGCACGGTAGTGAGTGTTGGAGATTGTCACGAGCTTGTTTTTGTTATGGCTCTGTAGAGCATCAGATCAGAGATTATTCTGAGACTTTGGGACCACATTCTGGAGTTAGAGGAGGAACGATGATTGAGATAATGATTCAACAGAGTTGAGCTACTGGATTAGTACAGAGAGGCAGAGGTAGAGGCAGAGCACAATTTACAGGGCTCGATGTCAGGACTGAGGTACAAAGTAACTAGTCGCAGTCTCAGGCCAGGGTCTATGCTATCACCAGACAGGAGGCACAGAACTCCCCAAATGTGGTAGTAGGTGTGTTGATGAATGTTTTTAATTTTGAAACATTTTCATTAGTAGATCTAGGATCTACACATTCATTCATCACACCACATCTGGCATTTAGATTGCATTGTGAGAGAGAGATATTGAAATGTGGATTAGAGGTGAGTACTCCAGTGGGTAACACAATAGTGATTAGTGAGGTATGTAAAGGGTGCATAGTTCAGATTGATCAGGTAGAGTTAGAAGTTGATTTGATTGTATTGTTGTTAAAGGAAATAGATATTATTCTAAGCATGAATTGGCTCACTGCTCATCGGGCTGTGATGAACTATTATGCTAAGGAAGTAGTTCTTGAATCTCCTAATTAACCGAGAGTGGTGTTTTGAGGAGCTAGTCAATCAGTACCAGCCTGACTATTTTCATTTATGAGTGCTTTAAGATTGATTCGAGGTGATGTGAGTCTTATCTGGCCCATATAGTTGATACCTGGAATGAATAGACTATTCAAGATATTCCCATTGTTAGGAATTTCCGAGATGTGTTTCCTATAGAACTACTGAGTTTACCCCTAAAAAGGGAGACGAAGTTTACAATAAACCTCGTTTCAGGTACCACTCCTATATCAATTCCTCCATATAGGATGGAACCTATGGAACTGAAGGAATTGAAGACCGAGTTATAAGGTTATTAGATAAAGGTTTTATCGAGCCCAGTATGTCACCTTAAGGAAACTTCGGTATTATTTGTAAAGAAGAAGGATGGAACTCTGAGTTTGTGTATTGATTATCGGCAGTTGAATCGAGTGAAATTAAAGAATAAGTGTCCTCTACCGAGGATAGATGGTTTGCTTAATCAGTTATAGGGAGCTCAAGTGTTCACTAAACTTGATTTAAGATCAGGATATTATCAGTTGAAGATAACTGAGGCTGATGTACCAAAGAGTGCAATTAGAACGAGATATGGGTACTTTGAGTTTTTGATGATGCCATTTGGGTTAACGAATGCCCCAACTGATTTTATGACATTAATGAATAAGTTATTCCAACCATATCTAGATCATTTTGTGATTGTGTTTATTAATGATATCTTGGTATATTCGAAGTGTAGAGAAGAACATTCAGAGCATTTAAGATTGGTTCTACAGATAATGAGAGAGAAACAGTTATATGCCAAGTTCAGTGAGTGTGAATTTTGGCTAGATCAAGCAGTATTCTTGGGTCACAGTGTCTGTAACAAGTTGATCCGAAGAAAGTCGAAGCAGTGATGAAGTAGGAAGTTCCAAAGAACGTGTCTGAGATTTGGAGTTTTCTTTGATTATTCGAATACTACCAAAGGTTTGTCGAGGGGTTTTCACTAATCTTAGCCCCTTTGATAAAGCTTCTGAGGAAGAATGTGCCTTTCAGATGGAATGATGAATGTCAAAGAAGTTTTGAAGAACTAAAACATCAGTTAACAACAATATCGGTGTTAGCTATTCCATCTAGATCTAGAGGCTATTTAGTGTACAGTTAGGATGTGTACTGATGCAGTATGGCAGGGTAATAGCATATGCATCAAGACAGTTAAGGTCTCATGAGTTCAATTATTAGGTACATAATTTAGAGATTGTTGCAGTAATATTTGCTTTGAACATTTGGAGACATTACTTATATGGTGAAACTTTTCAGGTATTCATTGATTATAAAACTCTGAAATATCTGTTGAGCTAAAAAGAGTTAAATATAAGATAGAGGAGATGGCTACAATTGTTGAAAGATTATGATTGTACAATAGAGTATCATTCGGGAAAAGCTAATGTAGTAGCTGATGTATTAAGTTGGAAATCGAATAGTAGTGTGACTCAAGTACAGTTATCTAGGTTGCCTAACCTAGTACACTTGAGAGCTTTGCATGTGAAACTGAATTTGAGGCAGAATAAGGCATTGGTAGATACACTAAAGTTAAGAACAATTTTACATGAAAGAATCAGACAGGTTCAAAGCAAAGATCTCGAATTGGTGAAGCTAATTGAGAAGTTGAAAGTGAATTCAGATTTTGATTTTGAAATGAGAGATGAGACATTGTGGTTGGAACAGAGGTTGTGTGTACTCGATGTTGAGAATCTGAGGAAGGACATTCTAGAAGAAGCATATGTAGCAGCTGTAACATCCCGTTACTCATGTTGTTGGCCCCCAAAATTTTTTGTTTCATTAAATTAAGCATAATATTTTATGGAATAAGCATGGAATTTGAGTTTTGCCTTAGAATGAATTGAGGGCATTTTTGGCAAGTCACTTAAGTTTAAAAGGCACGAATCATATGTACCAGACGAAGCATGTTCCAACTTCTAGGGCAAATTTGTATTGATCTAGGCTGAGTTAGATAGAGTTGTCTTCTTGAAAGTTGTAGGTCTTCTTCTTAGCTTTCCAATGATATAAAGTTTGAAATTTTTGGCCTTCGGATTCAAAAGATATGGCCTCCAGACGAAGTGCTAGACGAAGCAGAAGCACCAAACGAAGTGCCAGACGAAGCGTCAGACGAAGCACTAGACGAAAAGACAGATATGATAGTATTTTGACCATAACTTCATCATCCGACGTCCAAATGAAGTGATTTTTGAACCAATAGATTTCTAACAAATTTTTCAATCTCTCCAAAAAGCATTTGGTAGCCTTGGTGTTGATTTCAAAAAGATTAATGGAAAGGAAGTGAGGGAATCATTGGAGGAGCATAACTTAGTTATGAGCATACTTTGGCTTTTAAGCATATCTTGATTTGTATAATAGAAAACTATGAGATGTTATTAGAATGAAGATGATCCGTTGATAGTAAATATAAGAGATTATTAAGAAATTAGAAAGTGCATTTCATGCTCATGCATTATATAATATGCACCTACA
>JANIIA010485470.1:0-15856 GCA_027478495.1 Erythroxylum alaternifolium | reverse complement strand
AAAACCGGGAAAATGTCATGTATGCATGTACAAACATTTCATGTGCAATATTCACTTATCTACTATGCATGTGCATACATGAATGCATGCATATGGTTTTTTAATTCGCAGGTGTAAACAATGCTATATACTATAGTTTTAAAATCAATTGTAAGAATCATATTCGATTGATGAATACTTCATCTTCAATGTGATTAATTCAAACTTAGTATTAGAACAAGAAATTCATAAGTTTAATAAACACGACAGTTCTTTGCATAATAAGTCCTTATGATGATATATAGGCTGGAGGCCTATGTTGAAACTCTTGTGAGGCTTATTGGTGAGAAATTCGACCAATCTAAAAGTCACAGCAAACTTGCTTTCTTGATTCACTGGTGTAAATAATTCTACCTACTATAGTATTGAAATCAACTGTAGGAGGCAGATTCAATTGATTACTACCATAATGTGATTAATTCAAACCTAGTTTAATATAAGAAATTCGTAGGTTTAATAGACATGACAGTTCTTTGCATAATAAGTCCCTAAGACGGTATATAGGCTTGAAACCCATGATGCAGCATCTGTAAGGCTTATCGGTGAAGAATTTCACAAGCCTAGGAGTCATAATAAGAACTTCCTTTATTGATTCATAGGTGTAAACAGTGTCACGCATCGCAATATTGAAATCAATTACAGGAGGCTGATTCAATTGATTAATACTTCAACTTTAATGTGATTAATTCAAACTTAGTATTGACATAACAAATTTATAGATTTCATAGACATGACAGTTCTTTGCATAATGAACCCCTAGTATGGTATATAAGCTAGAAAGTCATGATGTAGCTCTTGTGAGGCTTATTATTGAAAAATTCCAAGAGAACTTGCTTTCGTGCTTCACAGGTGTAAACAATGCCACGTACCATACTGTTAAAATCAATTGTAGGAGGCAAATTCAATTGATTAATACATCAACTTCAATGTGATTAATTAAAACTTAATACTAACATAAGAAACTCATAGATCTATTAGATATGACAACTCTTTGAGTAATAAACCCCTAGGCCGATATATAGGCTGGAAGCCTGTGATGCAACTCCCATAAGGCTTATTAGTAAAAAATTTCACGAGCCTAGAAGTCACAGCAAGAAGTTGCTGTCTTGATTCATAAGTATAAACAATTCCACGTACCATAGTATTGAAATCATTTGTAGGAGGCGGATTCGATTTATAAATACTTCATCTTCAATGTGATTAATTCAAACTTAGTATTAACACAAGAAATTCGTAACTTTATTAGACAAGATAGTTCTTTGCATAATAAGTCCCTAAGACTGTATATAGGCCGGAAACTAGTGATGCAGCTCCTATAAGGCTTATCGGTAAAAAATTTCACAAGCCTAGGGCTCACAATGAGAACTTGCTTTCATTATTCACGTGTGTAAACAATGCCACATACAATAGTATTGAAATCAATTGTACGAGGCAAATTCAATTAATCTATACTTCAACTTCAATGTGATTAATTCAAACTTAGTATTAACACAAGAAATTCATAGGTCTATTACATTTGATAATTCTTTCCATCATAAACCCCTACGATGGTATGTAGGCTGGAAACCCATGATGTATCTCCTGTAAGGCTTATTTGTGAAAAATTCCACGAGCCTAGTAGTCAGAGCAGAACTTGCTTTCTTGATTCACAAGTGTAAACAATTTCATATACCATAGTGTTGAAATCAATTATAGGAGGTGGATTCGATTGATGAATACTTCATCTTTAGTGTGACTAATTCAAACTTAGTATTATCATAAGAAATTCATAAGTTTAATAGACACAACAGTTCTTTACATAATAAGTCCCTAGGATGGTATATATGCTAGAAACCTATAATGTAGCTAGAGTGAGGCTTACTGATGAAAAAATCCACAAGCTTAAAAGCCATAGTAAGAACTCGCTTTCTTAATTAACAGGTGTAAACAATGCTATATACCATAGTATTCAAAATCAAATGTAAGAGGTAGATCCAATTAATTAATACTTCAACTTCAATATGATTAATTCAAATATAGTATTAACACAAGAAATTCATAAGTTTAATAGAAATGATAGTTCTTTGTATAATAAGTCCTTAGGAAGGTATATAGGCTGGAAACTCATGATGCAACTCCTATGAGATTTATCGTGAAAAATTTCACGAGCTTAAGAGTCATAGCAAGAACTTTCTTTCTTGATTCATAGGTGTAAACAATGCTACATACAATAGTATTGAATTCAAATGTAGGAGGCTGATTCAATTGATTAATACTTCAACTTCAACGTGATTAATTCAAACTTAGTATTAACAAAAGAAATTCATAAGTTTAGTAGACACGATAGTTCTTTGTGCAATAAGTCCCTATGATGGTATATAGGATGAAAACCTATGATGCTACTCCCGTGAGGCTTATCGGTGAAAATTTCCATCAATCTAAGAGTCACAACAATAACTTGCTTTCTTGATTAATAGGTGTAAACAATGCCACGTACGATAGTACTGAAATCAATTATAGGAGGCATATTCAATTGATTAATACTTCAACTTCAATATGATTAATTCAAACCTAATATTAACACAAAAAATTCTTAGGTTTAATAGGAATAATAGTTCTTTGCATAATAAGTCCCTAAGACAGTATATAGGGTGGAAACCCGTGATGCAGCTTCCGTGAGGCTTGTCGATGAAAAATTCCTCGAGCCTAAGAGTTACAAGGAGAACTTGCTTTTTTGAATCATAGGTGTAAACAATGCCATGTACCATACTATTGAAATTAATTATAGTAGGCAGATTCAATTGATTAATACTTCAACTTCAACATTATTAATTCAAACTTAGTATTAACATAAGAAATAAATAGGATTATTAAATATGACAGCTCTTTACGTATTAAACCCCTATGACAGTATATAGGCTGGAAGCTCGTGATGCAACTCCCATAAGGCTTATCGGTGAAAAATTCCACGAGCCTAAGAGTCACAGTAAGAACTTCCATTCTTGATTCACTAGTGTAAAAAATAATGCGTACCATAATATTGATATCAATTGTAGGAGGCCGATTCAATTGATTAATACTTCAACTTCAATATGATTAATTCAAACTTAGTATTAACACAAGAAATTCATAGGTTTATTAAATATGACAACTCTTTGTGTAATGAACCCCTAGGACGGTATATAGGCTGGAAGCCTCTAATGCAACTCCCGTAAGGCTTATCAATGAAAAATTCCACGAGATTAAGAGACACAACAATAACTTGCTTTCTTGATTCAGAGGTGTAAACTATGTCACATACCATAGTATTAAAATCAATTGAAGAAGGCAGATTCGATTAATGAATACTTCATCTTCAATGTGATTAATTCAAACTTAGTATTAACATAGGAAATTCATAAGTTTAAAATACATGATAGTTCTTTACATAATAAGTCCCTAAGACGATATAAAGGCTAAAAACCCGAGACGTTGTTCCTGTGAGGCGTATTACTGAAAATTTTCACCAGTTTAAGAGTCACAGCAATAACTTGCTTTCTTGATTCTCAGGTGTAAACAATGCCACGTACCATAGAATTGAAATTAATTGTAGGTGGTAGATTCAATTGATTAATACTTTAACTTCAATATGATTAATTCAAACCTAGTATTAACACAAAAAATTCATAGTTTTGATAGACATGATAGTTCTTTGCATAGTAAGCCCCTAAGATCATAAATACGCTGCAAACCTATGATGCAGCTCTTGTAAGGCTTATCAGTAAAAATTTCCACAAGCTTAGGGCTCATAGTGAGAACTTGCTCTCGTGATTCATAGGTGTAAACAATGCCACATACCATACTAATGAAATCAATTGTAAGAGGCAGATTCAATTGATTAATAATTCAACTTCAATGTGGTTAATTGAAACTTAGTATTAACCCAAAAAATTCATAGGTCTATTAGATATGATAGTTCTTTGCATCATAAACTCCTAAGATGGTATATAGGCTGAAAACCCATGATGCTAATCCCGTAAGGCTTATCGGTGAAAAATTCCATGAGCCTAGGAGTCACAGTAAGAACATGGTTTCTTGATTCGGAGATATAAACAATGCCATATATCATAGTATTAAAAGCAATTGTAGGATGCGGATTCGATTGATGAATACTTCATCTTCAATGTGATTAGTTCAAACTTAGTTTTAGAACAAGAAATTCATAAGTTTAATAAACTCGACAGTTCTTTGCATAATAAGTCCTTAGGACGGTATATAAGTTAGAGGACCTGGTCTAAAAGTCACAGCAAAAACTTGCTTTCTTGATTCACTGGTATAAACAATTCCACGTACTATAGTGTTGAAATCAATTGTAGGAGGAATACTCAACTAGTTAATATCCCAATGTGATGAATTCAAACCTAGTATTAATATAAGAAATTTATAGGATTAATAGACATGACAGCTCTTTACATAATAAGTACCTAAGATAGTATATAGGCTGGAAACCCATGATACAGCTTCTGTAAGGCTTATCGATGAAAAATTCCACAAGCCTAGGAGTCACAATAATAACTTCCTTTCTTGATTCGTGGGTGTAAACAATGCCATATACCACAATATTGAAATCAATTACAGGAGGAGTATTCAATTGATTAATACTTTAACTTCAATGTGATTAATTCAAACTTAGTATTGACACAAGAAATTCATAGGTTTAATAGACATGACAGTTCTTTTCATAATGAACATAGGATGGTATATACACTAGAAAGTCATAAAGTAGCTCCTATGAGGCTTATCAGTGAAAAAGTTCACGAGAACTTGCTTTTGTAATTTACAGGTGTAAACAATGCCACGTACCATACTATTGAAGTCAATTGTAGGAGGCAAATTTAATTAATTAATACTTCAACTTCAATGTGATTAATTGAAACTTAGTACTAACCTAAGAAATTCATAGATCTATTAGATATGACAACTCTTTGCATAATAAACCCCTAGGACGATATATAGACTGGAAGCCCATGATGCAACTCCTGTAAGGCTTATTAGTAAAAAATTCCACGAGCCTAGGAGTCACAACAAGAACTTGCTTTCTTGATTCACAGGTGTAAATAATGCCACGTGTCATAGTATTGAAATCAATTGTAGGAGGCAGATTCGATTTATGAATACTTCATCTTCAATATGATTAATTCAAACTTAGTATTTAACACAAGAAATTCATAATTTTAATAGACCAGATAGTTCTTTGCATAATAAGTCCCTAAGACTATATAAAGGCTGGAAACTAGTGAAGTAGCTCCTGTAAGGCTTATCGGTGAAAATTTTCGCAAGCTTGGGGCTCACAGCTAGAAATTTCGTGATTCACAGGTGTAAACATTGTCATGTACCATGCTACTGAACTTAATTGTAAGAGGCAAATTCAATTTACTTCAACTTCAATGTGATTAATTTAAACTTAGTATTAGCACAGGAAATTTATAGGTTTAATAGACATGACAGTTCTTTGCTTAATAAACTCCTAAAACGGTATATAGGCTAGAACCCTGTGATGCAGCTCTCGTGAGGCTTATTAGTGAAAAATTCCAAGAGCCTAAGAGTGAAAGCAAGAACTTGCTTTCTTGATGTACAGGTGTAAATAATGCCACGTACCACGATATTGAAATCAAATGTGGCAGGCAGATTCAATTGATTAATGCTTCATCTTCAATTTGATTAATTCAAACTTAGTATTAACACAAGAAATTCATACATTTGATATACATCACAATTCTTTGCATAATAAATCCTTAGGATGGTATACAGGCTAAAAACTAGTAATGCAACTCTCGTGAGGCTTATCGGTTAAAAATTCCACTAGGCTAGGAGTCACAGCAAGACCTTGCTTTCTTGATTCACGGGAGTAAACAATGCAATATACCATAGTACTAAAATCAATTGTAGGAGGCAGATTCAATTGATTAATACTTCATCTTCAATGCGATTAATTCAAACTTAGTATTAACATAAAAAATTCATAGGTTTAATAGACACAACAGTTCTTTGCATAATAAGTCCATAGGACGGTATGTGGGCTAGAAACCCATGATGCAGCTCCCGTGAGGCTTATCGGTGAAACATTCCACAAGCCTAACAGTAACAACAAGAACTTGTTTTGTGGATTCACAGGTGTGAACAGTGCCATGTACTATATTATTGAAATCAAATTTAGTAGGCAGATTAAATTGATTAGTACTTCAACTTTAATATGATTAATTCAAACTTAGTATTAATATAAGAAATTTATAGATTTTTTAAACCTAGCTATTCTTTGAATAATAAACCCTAGGGCGGTATATAGGCTTGAAAATTGTGATGTAGCTCTCGAGAGGCTTATAGGTGAAAAATTCCATGAGCCTAGGAGTCAAAGCAAGAACTTGCTTTCTTGATTCACAGCATAAACAATGCCATATACCATAGTATTAGGAGGCTGATTCAAATGATTAATACTTCAACTTCAACGTGATTAATTCAAACTTAGTATTAACACAAGAAATTCATAGGTTTAGTAGACTCAACAGTTCTTTGTGTAATAAGTCCCTAGGATGGTATATTGGCTGAAAATCTAAGAGGCAGCTCCCTTGAGGCTAATTGATGAAAAATTAGGGGTAATTGATGAAAAATTAGGGCTAATTGATGAAAAATTCCGCGAGCCTAGGAGTCACAATAAGACCTTGCTTTCTTGATTCACAGGTATAAATAGCGCAATGCACCATAGTTCTGAAATCCATTGTAGGAAGCTTATTCAATTGATTAATACTTCATCTTCAATGTGATTACTTCAAACTTAGTATTAACACAAGAAATTCATAGGTTTAATGGGGACGACAGTTCTTTACATTATAAGTTCCTATGACAGTATATAGGCTAGAAACCTATGATGCAACTCTTGTGAGACTTATCAGTGAAAAATTCAAAGAGCCTAAAAGTCACGGCTAGAACTTGCTTTCGTGATTCGTAGGTGTAAACAATGCCATGTACAATAGCATTGAAATCAAATGTAGGATGAAGATTCTATTGATTAATACTTCAACTTCAATGTGATTAATTCAAACTTAGTATTAACACAAGAAATTCATAAGTTTAGTAGACATGAAAGTTCTTTGCATAATAAACCACTAGGATGCACGTAGGCTAAAATGTCATGATGCAACCCCTTGAAGCTTATCAGTGAAACATTCCACGAGCCTAGGAGTCACAGCAAGAGCTTGTTTTTTTGATTCGTAGGTGTAAACAATGCCATGTACCATAGTATTAAAATCAATTATAGGAGGCGTATTCAGTTAATTAATGCTTCAACCTTAATTTGATTAATTCAAACTTAGTATTAATGCAAGAAATTCATAAGTTTTTTAGACCTAGCTATTCTTTGCATAATAAACCCTACGACGGTATATAAGCTTGAAACTTGTGATGTAGCTCCCCTGAGGCTTATAGGTCAAAATTTCCATGAGCCTAAGAGTCACAGCAAAAACTTGCTTTCTTGATTCATAGGTGTTAATAATGCCATGTACCATAGTATTGAAATCAAATGTAGGAGGCTGATTCAATTAATTAATACTTTAACTTCAATATGATTAATTCAAAGTTAGTGTTAACACAAGAAATTCATAAGTTTAATAGACACGACAGTTCTTTCCATAATAAGTCCCTAGGATGGTATATTGGTTGAAAATCCAAGATGTAGCTCCCGTGAGGCTTATTAGAGAAAAATTCCACAATCCTAAGAGTCCTAGCAAGATGTTTCTTTCTTGATTCACAAGTGTAAACAATGTAATGTACCATAGTACTTAAATCAATTGTAGGAGGCATATTCAATTGATTAATACTTCATCTTGAATGTGATTAATTCAAAGTTAGTATTAACACAAGAAATTCATAGGTTTAATGGACACGACAGTTCTTTGCATAATAAGTCCTTAAGAAGGTATATTGGCTGAAAATCCAAGATGCAGCTTCCATAAGGCTAATCGATAAAAAATTCCACAAGCCTAAGAGTCAGAGTAAGACCTTGCTTTCTTGATTCACAGGTGTAAACAATGCAAAGCACCATAGTACTAAAATCAATCGTAGGAGGTAGATTTAATTGATTAAAACTTCATCTTCAATGTCATTAATTCAAAGTTACGATTAACACAAGAAATTCATAGGTTTAATGAACGCGACAGTTCTTTGCATAATAAGTCCCTAGGATGGCATATAGGCTAGAAACCTATAATGCGGCTCTCATGGGGCTTATCAGTGCAAAATTCCATGAGCTTAAGAGTCTCAGCAAGAACTTGCTTTCTTGATTCATGGGTGTAAACTATGCCACGAACCATAGTATTGAAATCAATTGTAGGACGCAAATTCTTTTGACTAATACTTCAACTTTAATATGATTAATTCAAACTTAATATTAACACATGAAATTTATAAGTTTAATAAACATGACAGTTCTTTGCATAATAAGGCCCTAAGACAGTATATAGGATGGAAACCCACGATGTAGCTACCGTGAGGCTTATCGGTGAAACATTCAATAAGCCTAGGAGTCATAATGAGAACTTGTTTTCTTGATTCACATGAGTAAACAATGTCATGTAACAAAGTATTGAATTCAATTATAGGGGGAGATTCAATTGATCAATACTTTAACTTTAATATGATTAATTCAAACTTAGTATTAACACAAGAAATTCATAGGTTTAATAGACATGACAGTTCTTGGTATAATAAGTCCCTAAGATGGTATATAGGCTTGAAACACATGATGTAACTCCTGTGACGCGTATTAGTGAAAATTTTCATGAGCCTGAGAGTCACATTAAGAACTTGCTTTCTTGATTCACTAGTGTAAACAATACCACATACCATAATATTGAAATCAATTATAGGAGGTGGATTCAATTGATTAATACTTCAACTTCAATGCACTTAATTCAAACTTAGTATTAACACAAGAAATTCATAGGTTTAATAAACATGACAGTTTTTTGCATAATAAACCATTAGGACGGTATATAGGCTGGAAACCCATGATGTAGCTCCTATGAGGCATATCGGTGAAATATTCCACGAGCCTAGGAGTTACAGCGAGAACTTGTTTTCTTGATTCACATGTGTAAACAATGTCATGTGCCATAATATTGAAATCAATTGTAAGAGACAGATTCAATTGATTAATACTTTAACTTCAATGTGCTTAATTCAAACTTAGTATTAACACGAGAAATTCATAAGTTTAATAGACATGACAATTTTTTGCATAATAAACCCCCAGGATGGTATATAGGCTGGAAACTCGTGATATATCTCATGTGAGACTTATCGGTGAAAACTTCCACGAACCTAGAAGTCACATTAAGAGCTTGCTTTCTTAATTCACAGGTGTAAATAATGCCATATAATATAGTATTGAAATCAATTGTAGGAGGCGATTTCAATTGATTAATACTTCATCTTCAATGTGATTAATTCAAACTTAGTATTAATACAAGAAATTCATGGGTTTAATAGATATGACAATTCTTTGCATAACAAGTCCCTAGGACGGTATAAAGGCTGGAAACCCATGATGCAACTCTCATGAGGCGCATTGGTGAAAAATTCCATAAGACTAGGAGTCACTGTAAGAACTTGCTTTCTTGATCACTAGGGTAAACAATGCTACGTACCATAATATTGAAATCAATTGTAGGAGGTGGATTCAATTGATTAATACTTCAACTTCAATATGATTAATTCAAAATTAGTATTAACACAAGAAATTTATAGGTTTAATAGACATGACAATTTTTTGAGTAATAAACCTCTAAGATGGTATATAGGCTAGAAACTCATGATACAACTCCTATAAGGCTTATCGGTGAAAGATTCCGTGAGCCTAAGAGTCACAGTAAGAACTTGCTTTCTTGATTCACAGATGTAAACAATTCTACGTACTATATTATTGAAATCAGTTGTAAGTGGCAGATTCAATTAATGAATACTTCAACTTCAATGTGATTAATTCAAACTTAATATTGACACAAGAAATTCATAGGTTTAATAGACATCATAGTTCTTTGCATAATGAACCTCTAGGATGGTATATAGTTAGAAAGTCATGATGTAGCTCCTGTGAGGCTTATCAGTAAAAAATTTCACGAGAACTTGCTTTCTTGATTCACAGGTGTAAACTATGCAACATTCCATAGTAATAAGATCAATTGTATGTGGCGGATTCAATTGATTAATACTTAGGGGATGTTATGTAGGGTTTAAATATTCTGTAAACTTAGGGAACATAAAGGATATTTACTTTGAAATACAATTTTCAAATTAACAGTTTAACAGATATGAGTAATGTTTATAGATCTTGGATGTATAGAAGATTAACACCTAATGGTTTCATTAATCCTGAGTTTGTTGAGGGAGTTGAAGCTTTTATTCATCATGCATACTCTCGACCTGCATATATGGATGTCCCAAAGATCAAATGTCTATATGAAAAGTACAAACATATTTGTTTATGTCATATTGATAAAGTGAATGTCCATTTACTGAGAAAAGGGTTTGCTCCAAATTATTTGGAATGGACACGACATGGGGAGCTATTGATTTGTAGCACCTCAAGGGGTAATTAAGTAAACTCGTCAGTAAATTTAGATAAGTTTGATAGGGGATTAGATTTAAAACAAATAATATGGGTGTAATTGAAAATCCTTACATGAAAATAGTTTATGATGTAGCCGGTTATACCTTTCAGGAAAATATAAAAAATCTTGAAGAAGAACGAAACCCACATGCAAAATAATTTTTTGACTTACTATACTTAGCTGACTAAGAATTATGGCCAAATTGTGAGATAACGACTCATTTGTCTTCAATCGCTCAGATATTGAACATAAAGTCTGAAGGACATATTTTTTATCGTAGTTTTGATGGAATTCTTTGATGGTATAATGAATCATTGCCTCTTGATCATACAATGACTGATAGTTTTTACAATATAAAAAAACTTATTAGAGGTTTTAGTTTGCCTATGGAAAAAATCAGTTGTTGCAAATTGGGATATATATATTGTATTAGGGAGATGATGTGGAATTATAAGAGTGCAAATTTTATGGTCAATCTAGGTTGAAGCGTAGAAAGGGTTTTATTAAACAGAAATTAGAACCCTGAAAGTGGATGTATTATTTCTCACTAACTCTAAGACTTCAAAGACTATATGCTTATGATGTTACTACATCTCATATAAGATGGCATAATGAACATGAATAGGAAGATGGAGTAATGAGTCATCCTTTAGATGCATTGGCATGGAAACATTTCAATAACACACATTATGAGTTTGTAGCTGAAAGTCAAAATGTTTAGTTCAGATTGTCGACAGAAGGATTCCAATATTTTGGTCAATCCAGCTAACAATATTCATTATGGTCAATCATAATTACTCTATAATTTTCCTCCATGGATGTGTATAAATGAGGCATATATGTTCTTAACAGTAATTGTGCCAGGGCTTACAAATCCAAATCATATAATTGATGTATTCTTACAACCATTGATATCTGAATTGCAGCATCTTTGGGAATATGTGGAGACATTAATGTGTCTCTGAAATAAAATTTTGTATTAAGAGAAGCTTTGATGTGGTCTATTAGTGATTTTTCGGTATATGCTATATTTTCTGGATGGAGCACAGTAGGGAAATTGGCTTATCCTTATTGTGGTAATGATTTTGATGTGTTTTATCTTCCAAATGGGGGTAAAACAAGTTGGTTTGATAATCACAGGAAATTTCTTCCTCTAGATCATCCATTTAGACGCAATAAACAAAATTTCATTAAGAATAGGATGGTACAAATATCTCCTTCCCCTCATAAAGCCAGTGAAGAGATATTGTAGGAGATTGATGAATTAGGATTACTGACAGTTACATAATTTGAAGCTGATGAAGTTAATACAAGCATTAGTAAAAACTTTGGTTGGAGAAAACGAATCAACTTTTAGGATTTGCCATATGGGAAAACTAATTTGATACGTCATAATCTAGATGTGATGCATATTGAAAAAAATATTTTTAACAATTTGTTCAATACGATAATGGACATTGAAGGGAGGACAAAAGATAATGCAAAATTACGAGCTGATTTGAAACTTTTTTGTAGAAGGAATGAGTTAGATAAAGATCTTCACATCGGTAAATATTCGAAAGCATGTTTCACTTTGGACAAATTTCAAAAGCAAATTTTCTGTGAATGGTTGAAAATTCTAAAGTTTCTCGATTTTTATGTTTCAAACTTGGCAAAATGTGTGGACTTGAGGAAGTATAAATTATTTAGGATAAAAAGTTATGACTGTATTATGTTTATGCAAAGGCTAATTCCAATTGCATTTTGGGAGTTGCTACTGAATAAGGTTTGGGAAGTTATAATATAATTAAGTTTGTTTTTAAAAAGCTTAACATCATCTGAAATAAAGTTAGCTAAAATGGCAAAACTAGAAAGGAAAATTCCAATAATTTTGTGCAAATCATAAGGGATTTTCCCTCTAAACATCTTTGACTATATGGAGCATATACCTGTGCATTTAGTTATGAGGCTAAACTTGTCATTCCAGTTCAATATCAATGAATGTATCAATTTGAGAGGTAATTCAACAAAAATATTTAAATTGAAGTAATAACATGTTCTAATAACATAATTGTACTAACTCTATTCGCTAATGTAGGTATTTACATCACCTAAAGAAAAATGTCAAAAATAAGGCTAGAGTTGAAGGTTCGATATGTAATGCTTATTTAGTAGAGGAAGTAAGTACATTTTGTTCATATTATTTTGAGTTGTATGTTCACACAAGAGAAAGAAAAGTTCCTTGTAATGACGTGGGGGAGGAACGGGTGATGTTGTTGGTAACTTATCTATTTTCACATATCCTAGACGAATATATGGACGTTCAACAAGAAGAATGTTAACAGAGGAAGAAACAGAGGCTACCCATGGTTAAATTTTATTGAACTGTCAAAAGGTTTAACCTTTCGTGCAGTAAGTTGAAATTGATTATTTGGTTTGAAATTTAAAGTTATTCATAATTGAAATATATAATAATGTTTTTAGATTATACGGGGAATAGTTACGCGAGCTACTTTAAATTCACAATTGAAATATATAATAAGGTTTTTAGATTATACATGGAATAGTTAAGCGAGCTAATGCTCGAGAAACACAGGTTGATATCAACAAAGAAGTTGGAAGACACTTTCCTTAATGGTTCAAGGAATATGTAAGTTTTCACTTACAATTATTGAAATGATTGAATTATAAGATTAAAGTGTTCAAATGACATTATACTGTTTAATATGATAATTTCTTTTATGAAGCCTTAGAAAATCCAGTAGAGAACAAGTTCATTTATGATCTTATGAAGGGACTTTTCAAACTGTTAAATTGTATCTGGTGTATTTCGGTAATGGATACGAATGTCATACAGAATATCATGGTGATAGCATGGTAACAGTAAATAGTGGAGTTTGCATACAGGAAGAATTGATAGATTACTATGGTAAAATTATTGAGATAGTTGAAATTGAGTACCCTGCATTTCCAATAAAGTGAAGTGTGATATTTAAGTGTGATTGTTTGATCCAACTCCAAATGTCGGTACAAAATTGTATAGTTGATACAATCTAGTTGAAATCAACAAGCGAAGAAGATTTGGACAATTTGAACCTTTCACGTTGGCAATGCAAGCGATCTAGGTGTAATATGTCCTTTTTCCCAGCTTACAACGAGATAAGTCAGATTGGTTGGTCATTTGTAAAGTTAAACATAGAGGTATTTTTGAATCACATAGAAAAGGAGAACAAATAATTGAAAGTCAAGCATTTAAGAAAGATGTTTATGAAATAAATGCATTTGTTACATATGATGAGAAAAAACCTTTGAACGATCCAAATAATGAATATGTTAAAATTTCATCTGGATAGGATGAAGAGGGCGAGAGATCTAAAGAGGAGCCAGAGTTTGATTCTAATTCTTCAAAAAAGAAGATGATAATGATTTTGATTTACAATTAAGTGTTGATAGCGATAATTTGTGTTTGTAATGGAATATTATATTCAACAAATTACTTATTGAATTTTCAATATAATGTGTGAAATATTGAATTAAAATTGTTATATTTTGGAATATTCAATCAAATATGAATTTCAGGTTGAAATATGCCACCAAAGAGAAAACAAGATATAATGCGACCAAGATTCTGATCACTATTTGGAGCCAATTACTGTCTAGGTGCAGTATCACATTCTGCAACTGCAACCGAATCAGATGTTGCACCTCCAGCTACTGCTACACTTGAAGATGAGACATCACCTTCCGTACCTACTGCTACACTATCCACCACCCCTATATCAACAGAGATATGAGGGGAAAACGATGCAGATGAAGGAAGCGACCTCCAGCCTAGAGCTGAGAGAGCTGATGGAAGAACTTACATCACAATTGTCAACAATCTATAAGTGAAAATACATAAACCACCATATGTTTATAATTAAGTTATAGGTTTAAATTTTAAAAATGGTATAAAATTAATTGTTTTAATATTATGTTGATTCCGTCTAGGCCTTGCTCAAGAAACATGACATCCTAATTCAAGGAGAAGATTGATCTTGAAGGTTATATATGGAAGAATATCTCTCAGGTAACAAAGAAATTTTACTATCAGGAGTTTGAGGTACAAAAAATATTTTTTTTTGTATTTTAAAATTATTTTATATATTAATTAGATAAATATTACATTATAAGTACTTATCGTATGTTTTTCCTTTTGTTTCAGAAATAATTTTTTGGGATTCTGAATTTGACGCGGTCATTTTTAAAGTATGGGAGAGATGAGCATACACATATTATCGAGACTTTATTGATGCAATACACAAGACTGGTCTACGACCACCTTACATTTTTGAACAAATATAGTCATTAGCAGCAGTATTGGACATCACCTGAAATAATGTCCATTTCAGAGCATAATTTTACCAACAGACGTGGAGGATTGGGGGAAAAGAATCTTCCTGTACATACTAGAGGATCTATTACCCACCACGAGCATGCAGAGAGACTTGTAAGTATCTACACTTTACATTTATATTATGATTTTTTTACTTTTGTGTATTTCGATTTAATTTGATGTGTGAATTTTGGAATGAAAATATGTGTATTATGGAGAATGATAATTTTATAAATATCTGGTGCCATATAAATGATAATTTTATAAATATCTAGTGGCATATGTGACTATATTATTGAGTTACTTTCTTTGTTCAATAGGGGTCAAATATCATAAAAATAGAAGAAAATTTACCAAAATTTTCATAAATTGTAGTTCACTTATAACATTTTATTCTAATGCAGGAAAAGTATATAGACACGACGCCTACACTCCGTCAGCTCTTTTTGTACACTCGCACTAAGAAGCATGACGGTGTAACCTTCGTCAATACCTATTGTAGAGAATTAAATGTATGTGAAATTTATGCTTAATACTAATGCTTAATAATTATCACTTACTAATATAAAAATTGTCTTCTGATAGGATCAAATACAAAAAAGCATTTAACGACAGTCTCAGCAGTTTTGTCATAGTAGTATATACAATAAACAGCTCCATCTATTTCATGGCAGCCTGTAAACTTTCAAGAACCTGGATCAACGTTAATACCAGCTGCAAGTCGTTTGGTTTCGTGATTTGGCTTACCTCAAGCTCGATCTTGGCCTCAGCAATATCTTGCTCGCTGCCACTACCGCCAGCAATCTTCGAAGCCTCGTTAATTTGTGACCTGACAGCCTCT
>JANIIA010485316.1:0-15874 GCA_027478495.1 Erythroxylum alaternifolium | reverse complement strand
TTCATTAGTTAGGAGCCAAAAAGACCAAAAAGCCCCTCCTTATAAGACTTAACTCTTAATAGCTTAAGTGATCTTCCTAAAATGACCCTATACCAACTCTTGTTCTTTTTAATCTAACTAACACCATAAGCTTTCAAGTTAAATCTCAATTCCTATTTTAATCCATCAATCTAAAAAAAAATTTCTACCCCCTAAAAACTTTATAATTTATACCTAATCGCCACAAAATAATAAAATTAATCCCCAACATATAGTAAAAAGAAAATCAAGGTCCAACAAAAGCTTACGAAGAAAGAATATATATTAAAGATAATAACATTTTGTTAATTACCATGCAAACTAAGCTGCAAACTCATGATTTTGGAAAAGATAAAAAGAAAAAGTGGATGAAAAACAAAGGCAATTAAAGTATATATGTTATTGACAATGGAACTCTTAGAGCAAACATCAATGATACAGATAACTGTAAAGCAAGCAACAATAAAGGAGTTAATCATCCTTCTTATCAACACTACTATAAATGCAATCACCCTTATTTCAAATGTCGGAGTAAACCTTATATAAAGTTCAATAAGAAATCAAATGGTTCATGTGGACATAATTTGTAGAAAAAAGGGAAGCAATAAGTGAATGAAGCTAAATATTTGAATCAAGAGGAGGAGGAGTGTTTGTGGCTTAATGCTATGCAAGAAATAGTCAAGGTGAACTTGGCTAATAAATAGTGGTTATATAAATCATTTAACTAATAATGTAGTTTTTAATAATCTCGATAAAAAATCACCTTTCAAGCTAAGAGCTGAAAATAGAGACTATATATCTATGAAAGGTAAAGGCCATATTACAACTGAAACTTATTCTAAAGTCAAAGTGACTAATGATATACGTAATATTATAAAAATTAATCAATTTGCTTAATATCGTTCAATGAATTAGGAAATATTTTAAAGTGCATTTTGAGAACATATATGTGATTAAACATGCAAAGGGGTTGGAAGTATTTTCCATTAAAATGAAAGGAAAGAGTTTCTCGCTTGATTTGATGGAGAAAGAATAAGCTACATATCAAGCTTTTATAAGAACCACTAACCTTTTGTATAAAATATTGGGGAATTACCATCATTTTTATGTCCTTTCAAAAAAAAATTGCACAAGGTTTAAGAATTTCAAATTACAAAACTTGTCAATTTAGAAAACAAATAATGCTACCCTTTCTAGAAAAAAGGCTTTAAGGACTTCATATAAACTTTAACTCGTACATACTGACCTTAAAGAGCCTGACAACATATCATCTAGTATTACTTTTGTAGATGATTTAATTATAATGTGATAGATTTACTTTCTCAATTTCAAATCTAAAGTAGCTTTTATGGTCTGGAAATTTAAAATTTAGGTAGAAAATCAAAGTAACTGTGAAAAGGACCCATACCGGAGTTTCCCTTCCAGAACATGAGTAGGGCCCTCCCGGCGATCTCACAGTAGCCCTCTAATCGATATCTAACTCAATTAAAGGGTTCTTGCAAAGCCAAGCCATTCAACTATTAAAAACCTTTTATACTTTAACTTTTACAAGCGCGAAAAATAGTGGGAACTTTTTTTTCAAAACGTTTTATTAAAAATTTCGGCAGCATAACGAATGCTTTTCTAAGATTCCCGTATTTCAAAAACTTGTATAACACATTTTAAAACACTTCTATATTCACACCAATTTCTCAACTACAAATTATGGACTTTAAGTCCACTTATAAGCAACCCAAACAAATAATTCTCAACAATCACTACAATAAACTTTAAAAAGTTAAAACATATTCAAGCATTTCATTTAAAAGCCTTTATAAACATCCATTCTTTACATAAATGTACATATCAAAATGACACAACCACAACAAAACCCAATGATACAACTAATCTTGTGATAAAGTCCCAATTATTGCAGTATATGTACACACACCTAGGATGGTTTATTTAAAAATATAAAAATAAGGGTAAGCTAAACAATCCCAGTGAGTGTAATAAGTTTACTAAAAGTTAACTTTCTATAACAACATAACTAAAATATTCCATACGATAATAAAGCTTATGGTAAAACATTTTCCATAATAATTTATTTGTGCATCGTCAAATCTGATAATAACATAACATTTCGTAAAACACAATTTCAATTTTCTGAAATATTATTTCAAAATGCTTTTTAAAATTAATCTCATAATATAAAAGTTTCTATTTTCCATTTTCTTTTTTCTTTAAACAATAAACAGTAGTGGTAATAAGTTTTCTGAAAACTTTAATACCAAAAAAAAGTCAACCACTATAATTGGTACCAAACGATACCTCTCAAATCACTTTTAACATAAATAGTGGCAGAATTAATATTTTCATGACTTTCCTTTCTCAGCATAGCCCACCACTAGTTTCTTTATTATATGGTACACTACGAATAAAGTCACAGAGTTGGTTCTGCATCACATAACCGCTACTGGTTAGCCACTATTTACTGAGCTGGTTTTATTTTGCTTACTCGTAATAGGTTAACAGCTATGAACTAGTAGTTAAGGAGCTGGTTTTGTATCGCTTACTCGTAACAAATCACAAAGTTGGTTCTATATTGCTTATTCGTGACATGTTAACCGCTATTTACGAAGTTGGTTCTACATTGTTTACCCGTAATAGGTTAACCACTATAAATATGTCGGTATAATAACATGTATATCGGTGTACCATAGGCAAAAGAAACTCTTACATTTATAACTCATCTTACTTTCTAAATCAAGTATGGGAGGATTCATAAGTGAATTATTTCAATGTAGCTCCTAATCTTATAAAATTTAACTTTCAAATTAAAACTCATATATTGCCAAAGCATACACTTATGTTAGCAATATTCACTTGTAAAATATCATTTGCATAAAACTCAACATAAATATTAATTCACAATTAAATTAAAACCATTTGCATAAAATGGATTTAGAGAGTACTTAGATGTCGTTAATTCTTTTGCAAAGATTTTAGTCATATAAAACAATTAAAATACATTCACATGTCATCAATTCTTTTGTAAAAAAGTTAGTCATATAAAAAATAAAATACACTCACATGTCATCAATTCTTTTGTAAAGCATTTAGTCATATAAAACAAATAAAATATGCTCACATATCACCAAGCACACTCACTCGTTCAGTGACTCTCCTTTTCTTACAAAAAATGCATTTTGCTTAGGCATTAAAACTATATATTCGATTTAACCGAATTTGAGATTTTTATCTAATCATGTAACATGCATGCTAATCCTATTTTTGCTTACTTCCGTAATCTAACCTATTGGCCACCATTTCCAAATCTAACTTCAAAGGTCACTTAAATACCATATTTTATCCATTATAACTTACCAATTCCTTCAAAACACAATCTCACCCAATTTAATTCACCATATCACAATCATGCATGATGAGTTACAGTTATGACCCATGTCCAAAATCCATACCTCCACTTGTTCCTTAATTTTTACATAGTAAACGTTCAAATTAGGTTTTGAGGTCTTTTAGACATTCGTTCCCCTATGTTTCTAGTTTCAATATCATCAAAAAAAGACTATTGGAAGTTCTAATTCAAGAAACATGTAAAAAATACCACAAGCTGCTCCAATACAGAGGAAACATCATATCACCATTTTTAATCTCACATTCAAATATGATTCAGCCAGAACTAGGTCATGGTCTCTCTCCTAGGAATGTTTAGTAATATGCCTTAGTTTTCATATCAAATTGGAATCACCCAATTTGGAGGTCTGTAGGCCAAGCTATAGTCAAAACAAGATGTCTGGTTCAAGCAATTCGAGAACCAAATACAAACATTTAGTAAACATAATTCTTTCTCTTGTCATATTCATCCCTTAAATGCTTCCAAACTTATTATCTACTTCATGGAAATTAAAAAATCATCATTTATCTTACATCAATCTATCCCACTAAAAAGCCCCAAAACTAGAAATTTATATTAGGAAAACTTACCAATTTATCTTCCAACATCTTAGTATTTGATGAATACCTCCACTTGATCAAGATCTCTCCAATTTATGCTCCAAAACTATGAAAAGTGGTAGTTGCACTCTTCTTCTCCCTCCTTTGACAAATTTCCCTTCTTCTCTCTTCTTTTCTCCCTGTTGTTTGGTCTCTCATGTTTTTGTTCAAATGAAGACAAAAGTCTTGTTTTATTCATTTTAATGCTCATTTAATGGATTCCACACTTCACCTTCCTATTGGTTCTCTTCTAATGACTCATTAAACAAATGTCATCATCTTATTGGTCATCTCTAATGACTCATCAGTCCACTAATACCATGTAAAAAGACCAAATTGCCCTTTAATGCATTTAATTGACCAACTAATCGAATTAAATCTCAAAAACATTCCACAACCGTCTTATTTTCAAGTTAACCATGAAATACTCTAATTAGGGTCAATATTTATTGATTGGATGCTTTGAAAATTTTTGAATGGGTTTAAAATCATCAATACCCATTATTTTCCTAAAAGGGCATTTTAGTCTAATAATTTCATATTACCCGAATTCTATTCAAACAACCTCCATTTTGACATGTTTTTAGCTCTTATAGACGCCAACCCTAATTTTGGAGCTTTTCATCATATTTTAAAATTATTCGGTAACTTTTCGATTGCTCGACAAAATTTTCAGATTGAATATGGAAATCACTAAATGTCACCGAAATTGTCTGGATTTCATTCAGAAGTATCATCTAAATCTCCAAAACACATTTTGCGACTTTTAAAGCTCGTTCGGACTCATTCCGTAATTTTTGAAGTTTTTAAAAATTTTTCGAGAAATTTCCTGTCGAATGCAGAACCATCTCTGGTCTATCCGTGATGTCCGTTATAAACTCAATAATACATTTAAATGCTTAAATTACTCTAGTATAGAGCATACTCTATGAAATACATATACAACACATTACACAGTACAATCATCGAACTAAGATATCACAATTTCTCCCTTCATAAACGTTTCGTCCTCAATATTTTAAACAAACTTACTCATCTAAAAATATGGATATTGAATTCACATCCACTCTTTGTGATTCCACTCTGTCAACCACTTCATAGGGGCCAATATATTGTGGGCTCATCATATTGTCTAAAATAGGCTATTTCTTTCCATAATGATAGTTGTAAAAATTCTTTGTTTTTGTTATTTTTAAAAACTCCATATGCTTCCTCCATTTCTACACCTAGCTTTACTATCGATTTTAGATACTGTCACTTTGACCCAAACCATTTTGATCTTATTTGTAGTTATCTGAATTAGTTCAGTCCAACCAATTTTCTTTCATCTATCTCATCCTCATATACCAGCACTCTATGTAACTATATGCTTCCAATCACTTATAAATTAATCTACAAAGAGGATACTTACTTTAGATAGTTAGGAAATGGGCAAATTTTGTAATTTGATCCTTTATCTCTTATATACTATCATATCTACTTAGATTTTGTGAAATTGCTACCATCAAATCCTTTGTAATAGGCTTCCATTTTCATTCCCGAATAGGGAGTGGCTGAGCAAATTTTTTTATAGGTTCTTTGGCTCTCACCCTTGACTTGTTGATTTAACAAGCATTTGAACATATACTTTGCTATCACCCTTTTCATATCTTTTCAATCATAAAGCACTTTCAAGGCATATTGCCTCTTTGGGTTCCTCAGATGCATAACATACATTGGTGAGTGACTTAATATGGAATTTCTTTCTTGAGTGCAGCCATGTCTAACACACACCATTCCTGACCTAGCACCAATGTAACATTACCTCTTAACAAAATGCCCTCGAAATTTACAACTTATCTCCATATGAAACTTATTTGTCAAAATCATTGCTCACTAATAATCAGTTTAGTCACAACCTTGCTAACTTAACCATACATTAAACCATCCATTTAACACTATCAAGATTCCGATCTGCTTAGATTACTACTAATGAAACTTTCGATTAGGGTTCTCACAAATTAATTGCTTGTATATATTTCTGAATAATAAACGTTTCTTTTCTCATTATCTCCAATTATAAACAAAACTCGATAATATTTTTTTTGTATTTTTTATGTCTCACATGGACCCCTCAGTTTTCGAATCTCAAATCTATAATAACTAGTGAATTATTTACTATACTTTTGTCATTTTCTATCCTACTCTTTGGAAGTAAATCAATAATTTAAGATCGTATCTTAAGGCACTAACATAATGTCCTATTTATATTAAAACCATTCAATTACCTCATAGTTCAATTTTTTTACTAACTCATAACATAATTTTGAGCTTATCAAACCTCAATATCTCCAAATTGGGAGTATACCACACACTTCCACTGCGCCACTCTGATGTTTAGTAAATATATATTTAGTTGTCCATTTCTAATACCTCAGAACTCAATCTCGGACTTTATTAGTTACTAAAAAAATTTTTAACCATCTAAAATCTCCATGTCATACTTGTTCAAAGGTCTTATACACAATTCTTACATTCTCCTAATCGTCAATTATAATCATCTATAAAATAATAGTTATAAATTCTAATGAGACAATTCTCCAATTTGGATCAAAGCTTATCATTAACAGTACATATAAAAATTTTACCACCATTTTCACTCTCTTCATTGTCAAGAAATAAAACAATTGACTTACATCAAAAGAAACTCAAAATAATGAATTTTCAATACTTAGAATCAATATACTAATATACACATAATTGGAAGCTTATATCAAGCTGATCATTGCTCTCAAAAGTATTGTTCAATCATCAGTCTTGATTAAAGATTCCATCATAATGTCATCCATAACATTACTTTGTATGAATCCATAAATCAACTTACAATCAAAAATAGGCTTGACCTTTAACACAAAATTTTATGCTAAAATGGATATTTATTCTAATCAATCACTTCATAGGGTTATACCATTTAAACATATCAAAAGTCAGTCTCTAATTAGTCATATCAATAATTAATGCTTAATGAATTTAATCATAATAAGCATATTCATCCTCCAGATATATTCACAAATTACTTCTCCAACATTAAAATGTTGAATAACCTACTAAACTTTTGTAATTATTAAGTTGTAAAACTGAATAACTTATATAGTAATCTCTTAGTAATTTTCTTGCTATCATGGCTAATGTGCTAAGAGATGGGAGCATTCTACATTTCCTGTTGAATACTATGTCTAACTTCCCTTGTGTACCAATCTTAACTTCCTTTATATGCAATCCACATTGACAGAATGTACTATTAGTCAATCTCCTTCCTAATATGACTTCATAGTCATGGATATCTAATAAGATCAACTCATTAGAGAGCTTTTAAGTCTAACCACTATGTAACTAGCTCTATGAATGTTCTACGCTACTAGTGTAGTTTTAGTGAAAGTAGTCATTATCAAATGGCACTCTAAAAGCTCCAACTTCACATTAATCTATCTAACGAAATATTTTAGCACATACAAATGCATAGTTTTGAGATTGATCTTAATATATTCATCACTACTGGTACCTATCATCATACCAGATGTATCCTCAACATCCTTTTGGGTTATTGCAATTTCCTTAACCTATGCAAGTGGTCTCCTTCTACATTAGCACACCTTAGTACTGAGCTCATAGTGTTTCAAGAGTCTTTAGAAATTGTATGTGGTATAATTAACCTCTAACTAGACGATATTCCTCGTCTCATCCTTCTATCACTAAGCTATTTAAATTTATTATTCTTATCCTGATCTAACCAAATTAGGGAAATTTCGCTACCTTTACTCTCATCAAACGATTTTATGCCTAACTTAAAAATACACTCAATTAAACACCTTGACACTACTAGACCTTCTGTGAATGGCGCATCGTCGCTGTCCGTATCTTTATTGTTCACTCAAGGTAAAAACAAAATTCCACCAGCTATTTTTTCAGTCTTAACTATTTCAGACGGGGTCAATTCATAAAGAAAAACATTTACTGAACCATCCCTATGCTCGGCCTCCCGAGCTGAAGGTACTTCAAGTGTTAGAGCCTATAGTGTGGCTTTGGGACCCTTAAGGTTTTGTTGGTTTATTATGCTGTGAACTCAAAGATAAACTATATAACACGAAAAAATAACAAAACTTTTTTGGTTGCCTTATACACAAAACCACATTATGAAATCATTACACGTATAGAGAAAACCCTATTTCAAAATAGGCTTTGATACCACTTGAAAGGACCCATCCTAGAGTTCCCCTTTAGAAAATTGAGTGGAGCCATCCGGGCGACCTTACAGTAGCCCTCGAATTGATATCTAACTCAACTAAAGGGTTCCCACAAAGCCAAGTCATTCAACTATTAAAAATCTTTTATACTTGGACTTTTACAAGCACGAATAATAGTGAGATTTTTTAAAAACGTTTTATTAAAAATTTCGACAGTATAACAACTGCTTTTCTAAGATTCCCATATTTCAAAAACCTGCATAAAACATTTTAAAACACTTTTATATTCACACCAATTTCTCAACTACAAATTATGGACTTCAAGTCCATTCACAAGAAACCCCAAACAAATAATTCTCAACAGTCACTAAAATAAACTTTAAAAATCTAAAACATATTCAAGCATTTCATTTAAAAGCCTTTATAAACATCCATTCTTTACACAAATGTACATATCAAAATGACACAAGCACAACAGCACCCAAAGATACAACTAATCTTGTGACGAAGTCCTAATTACTATAGCACCTGTACGCATGGCTGGGGTGGGTTGTTTAAAAACATAAAATAAGGGTGAGCAAAACGAGCTTAGTGAGTGTAATCAATTTACAAGAAAATTGAACTTTTTATAACAATATAACTACATTATTCCATACAATAATAAAGCTTATGGTAAAAGATTTTCCATAACAATTTATTCATGTATCATCAAATCAAGTAATAACATAACACTCGTAAAACCCAATTTTAATTTTTTTGAAAAACTATTTTGAAACGCTTTTTGAAATTAAACTCATCATATAAAAGTTTCCATTTTCTATTTTCCTTAATCAATAAACAATGGTGGCTATAAGTTTTTTGAAAACTTTAATACTGAAAAATAATCTGATCGCTAGCATTGGTACCATACGATACCTCTCAAATCACTTTTAACATAAATAGTGGTAGCATTACTATTTTGATGACTTTCTTTACTTAACATAGCCCACCATAAGTTTCTTTACCATACAGTACATTAGGCATAAAGTCACAGAGCTGGTTCTACATCGCTTACCTATAACAGGTTAATTGCTATAGACTGGTAGTTACAGAGCTGGTCCTGCATCGCTTATCCGTAATAAGTTACAGAGCTGGTTCTACATTACTTATTTGTAATAGGTTAACTGCTATAAATATACCGGTAAAATAACATGTATAAAGTCTACCGATGTATTATAGGAAAAAGCAACGCTTACATTTACGACTCTTCTTATTTTCTAAATCAAGTATGAGAGGATTTATAAGTGAATTATTTCAATCTACTCCCAATCATATAAAAAATAACTTTCAAATTAAAATTCATACATTACCAAAGCATACACATTTGCAGTAATATTCACTTGTAAAATTTCATTTGCAAAACTTAACATAAATATTCATTTCATGATCAAATGAAAACCATTTGCATAAAATCATTTTTAAAGTACACTCACATGTCATTAATTCTTTTGCAAAGAATTTAGTCATATAAAACAATTAAAATACACTCACAATTTTGCACACTTATCGCCAAGCACACTTATGCATTCAGTGACTCTCCTTTACCTACACAAAACTGATTTCTCTCAAGCATTTACTTCCAAATTAAGAAATGAGCATTAAAACTATATATTCAGTTTAACTGAATTCAAGATTTGTATCTAATTGTGTAACACACATGTTAATCATATTTATGCTTACTTCCGTAAGCTAACCTATTGGTCACCGTTTTCAAATCTAACTTAAAAAGTCACTTAAATACCATATTTTATCCATTCTAACTTACCAATTCCTTCAAAACACAATCTCACCCAATTTAATTCACCATATCACAATCATGCATGATGAGTCATAGTTATAACCCATGTTCAGAATCCATAACTCCACTTGTTCATTAATTTTCACATAGTAAATGTTCAAATTAGGTTTTGATGTCTTCTAGACATTTGTTCCCATATGCATTTAGTTTTTATATCATTAAAAATCATGCAATTTCAACTTCTAAATTATGAAAAATATACTAAATATCACAAGTTGTTCCAGCACAAGTTACCACTTTTGATCTTAAATTTTAATATCATTCATCCAGTATTAGGTCTCTTCTAGATATTTTTAGTACTGTTTCTTATGTTTCAGCTACAATTGGAATCACTCAATTTGAAGGTCTGTAGGCCGAGTTATGGCAAAAACATTAGGACTGGTTTAAGTTAACCTAAGATAGGATCCCACTATACATTCCTCTCTTGTCATATTCAACTAATTCTATACAAAGAAACATCAAAGTTATACCAAGACAACATTGATCTTAAACACATCCATATCACTCAAGAAAACCCCTAAAAATTAGAAATTTAAGTTAAGAAACTTACCACTTTTTCCTCCTATCTTTTAAGTATTTGATAAATATTTCAAGATTTCTCCAAATCACCATCAAATTTCATCAAAAATGACTACACTCTTCTTCCTCTCTCCTTGGCTAATGTTCACCCTTAGCTTCTCTTCGTTTCCCTTTCTTTTTTTTGTCTCTCACGTTACTCTCTAATTACTTTCACGTTTATGTTGAAAGAAAGAAGCAAAATGTCTTAATTTTTGCTTTTTATACTCATTTAATGGATTATACATGACACCTTCCTATTTGTCATCACTAATCACTCATCAAACACATGTCATCATCTCATTGTTCATCTCTAATGACTCATAAATCCACTAATATTATGTAAAAAGACCAAATTGCCCTTAATTAGTAAAAAGACCAAATTAACCTTTAATGCATTTAATTAATCAACTAACTGAATAAATCCCGAAAACATTCCATAACCATTTTATTTCTGAATTGATCATGAAATACTCTAATTAGGGTCAATAATTATTGATTAGATGCCTTTAAAAATTTTGAATGGGTTTAAAATCATCAATACTCATTATTTTCCAAAAAGGGTATTTTAGTCTAATAATTTTGGATTACCCAAATTTTATTCAAACGACCTCTGTTTTGACCCGTTTCAATTCCTATGGACTCCAATCCTAATTCTGGAGCTTTTCATCATATTTGAAATTATTTGGTAACTTTTTGGTTGCTCAAAAAATTTTTCGGATTAAATATGAAAATCACTAAATGTCACTGAAATCGTTTGGATTTTCATTCAAAAGTATCACCTAAATCTCCAAATCACATTTCGAGGCTTTTAAAGCTCATTCGGAGTCATTTTGTAGCATTTTGGAGTTTTCAAAAATTTTCTGAGAAATTTTCGATCAAATCCAGAACCATTTCTAGTCTATCCGAGATCTCCGTTATAACATCAATAATACATTTAAACGCTTAAATTACTCTAGTACACCATAAATAGAGCATACTCTGTAAAATGCATGTACAACGCATTACACAGTATAATAATCGAACTAGGATGTTACACTTTGTAGTTCTATAAATTCTTCACCAAATAGGTCCACACCTTCGGCATTCTTACCTGCTGAATTCCCTAAGTTAGCTATTTCATCTTCCCCTATCCCTTTGTTCCTAGTCATGAATCTTGCATCTAAAGTTGCTTAGGGCATCACTAGATCTCGCAAAAACTTTCCAAAACTGGAAAGTAGTTGAGGATATGTTGGTAATTTTTGTAGTGAGAGGTTAAAGGAAATTTTGGTAGTGAGAGGGTTTGTTTAAGATCACTTAAAATTTAATAGCATGATTAACATATAAAACATAATTAAGCATGAAACATAATTCGTACCTTTTTTTTCAAAATTTGATCCTTTCTTATTTTTTTCCCTTAAACCATTTCTGAAATTGGCTTATCTTAATCATTATAGTTACACATGTTTCCAGCCTTTAACGATATCTATAAAACTTGTTAAGAGAATTCTACAACTATTGTATAGAGGTTTAGATAAGAAATGGGAGCCTAAGCCTTAATAAGTTTTGGAAATTATAATTTCAATTAAAATTTAATTAGAATTACAATTCATTCAATATTAATTATGCCCAAATAAGATTTAATGGTGTTTATTTATCAAATTTCCCATATTTAGTTATAAAGTTTCTTAAACTTTTTAATCAACTTCATCTTAATTAAAACACATTTTCTCTCTCTAACCAATTCTCTTTATATAACCCATTAAGTTCTTAAATATATTGACTATAGATGTAAATTATAACCCTAAATCATATTTAGGATTAAATAAATTAAACTCCTTTAGTTTATCTTTAATTCTCTAATTAAATAATTTATATCTATATATCAAGATTGGTGTCCAACAATGTATCATGACTATTAAAATATTTAGGAACATCAAATAGTTTTGACTAACCTTTTCGTTCATTATTTTTCTACATAATTCAATCCTTTCATCATATAATGTTTTGATTAGACATAGAGTATGAGATTAATTTCCATTCTATTTGAGTCTAATTATGTTAGTTATTCACTATTATTGATTTATTCAATTAATTGCATCTGAAAATTATTTTCAAAGTGTCATTAACATTATCCCTAATTACTTTAGAATGATGAAAGCTGTATTGATCACTCAACTAGCTCTTTGTAATTCATGTTATATCCATTGAATACTAACTGAGCTACCTTGACTAGAATATGTCATAAGTACTATCAAAATATAGCATTCCCTATATAAGATATTGTTAGTGATCTCAGGTCAAAAGGTCACTTATACATTCGTCATATTGAGAATTTTCCTAGTCCAAACAAAATTCTCATATGAGGTCAGTTCAGTGAACTTGTTCTCTAATAAGAATTCAATACATTTGCTTAAGTATTTTTATACATTATTCTATAAGATTGACAACTTACTTTATAAGGAAAAATATAAAATGTTCTAGTTTTTTTACGTCTATTAGTATCCAATCTTAATAAAACAATGACTAGAAACAATTTAAGGATAATATATAATTGCAATATGAATATCATAATTATGATCTCATCATAATTTCATTTAGAATGTACATTTATCCTATGGACTTTATCATATACATATAAATAAACATAAAATAAAGCATGTTTACAAATAATTATATAACTAAAATATAATCATTCAATTGACTATAAGGCATAAGATAACAGTTAGGATCATTGACAACTTTACCTAGTATAATGTCTAATTATTATGTTAATGTAAGGGACCTTTTTACTTGGAAATGAAAAGGGAGTTCATGGTAACTACATTTTAACCATTTTTATAAATGACAGTAGCATATGATTAAAGCTTTTCATATAGTTTATGTTTATCAATCCCCATCAAATATAGTGATATATATTTTCAGACCTGTATTGTCATTATCCCCTTTGAAAATTTAAATTTTTTTAATTTAATTTAAAAAGTCAGTTATCCTCTTATGAAAAAATATTATGCTACTTCTTATCCTTACCACTTTGAAATATATGATTTTCAAAAAAAAAGTCATTGATTCCCTCTAAAACTCTTTTCATAATTTCTCTAATTTACAGTTTGTCCATTGCATACTATACATAATACTATACCTAGATCATTGTTTATGTTCTTCCCTTTAATCTTTTTACCCATTTTATAAACTCCAACTCATTATTTAAATAGCGCATGGAATCAAAATGCAAATAGAGAACTATTAAGATAACAAAAAAGGGAATTTTGGATGTGTAAATTCTTAATAAAATCTAAGATTATGATAAGGAATATATACTTAATTTCCACCTTTCATTATGTTAATGTTTTAGTTTGTCCATGATCTCCTCTAAAATAATTTATTAGTTTGATAATAGAGATAAGGAATGTATAAACACCTCCATTTAAGAAATATACCTTTGTATATTTTGAATAATTGTAGTATTAATTTTTGTATATAGTGGTATTATTTGAATTGACATATATAAATGTTGTATATTTTGGATAACATAATTACTTGAGAATTCTTGATTGTTTTCCAAATTTTTATAGATTATGGTTATGAATATAACTAAGTGATACCCACTAGTACGAGTATTTATTTGAGATACATAATGTTTTAGAAAATGTCGGTTATACTTATAAGGGTCTACACTATATGGCTACAGAAACAAACCATATATAGTGAAGTTTAAGGAAGGTTTCGTTTGTTTTCCATATGTATATGTACATATAATGTATTGCTATTGTATTTATTGATACTTGTAAAAAATTCACCATTTGTGTTTTATAATAAAATCCTATTGTCTACATTTTCAAAATTATAATCCAACAAAAATATGATACAAAGCATTAATGTCTTATTAACTTATTAAAGCTAAACTTTAAGTAAACTATACATGCCTTAGACAATTAAAAATAATAGTTATTAAAGATGTTAATCTATAATAGGTGTAATGTCCCTAAGTTCCAACAAAATTTCCATTTCACAGAAGTAGAGAATATGAAAAGTAAACTTAGTATGTAATGGTAGGTATAGGCCCGATTGGTTATGTCACTTTATTTTAAGTTCTTTAATAAACTATAATAGAGACATGGAATAATTGGTACGTCCCTCAGTGGGTTTTAATATGACATGATATCTATTTTTTTCTTTAATATCATTCTGGCCTTTGAAAATTATAATTCGCTATAATGGAGAAAAAACAAAGATAAATAGAAATATGTGTTAGATTCCCATATCGATTGGAGAGGGGAACAAAATAGGCCTTATAAAGCTATGGAAACCTCTCTCTCATAGGCACATTTTCTCAAGGGTGTGCGGGAAGAGAAAAACTGTGAGGGCTTGGCTGGGCAAAGGCTCAAAGCGAACAATATCTGTGAGCGAGTGGTCTGGGCTATTACGCTGTGAGCGGGATGATCCGGGCTATTATAAATGGGATCAGAACTAGTACCCAAATTGGTATGTCAACAAGGACGCTGGGCCTCCAAGGGGGTGGATCTAGGCCTGTGGGCCAGCGAGGACACTGGGCCTCCAAGGACGGTGGATCCAGGCCTGTGGGCCAATGAGGACACTGGCCTCTAAGGGGGTGGAATGTTAGATTCCTATATCGATCAGAGACGGGAACGAAGTAGGCCTTATGAGGCTATGAAAACCTCTCCCTCATAGATGCATTTTCTCAAGGGTGTGCGGGAAGAGAAAAATCATGAGGGCTTAGCTAGACCAAGGTCCAAAGTGGACAATATCTGTGAGCGGGTGGTCCAGGCTGTTACAAATGGTATCAGAGACAATACCTAGATTGATGTGCCAACAAGGACGCTGGGCCTCCAAGGGAGTAGATCCAGGTTGTGTGTTAGTAAGGACATTGGGCCTCCAAAGGGAGTGGGTCTAGGCCTGTGGACTAGAGAGGACGTTAGGCCTCCAAGGGGCTGGAATGTTAGATTCCCATATCGATTGGAGAGGGGAACGAAGTAAGCCTTATAAAGCTATGAAAACTCTCCCTTATAGACGCATTTTCCCGAACGAGTGTGCGGGAAGAGAAAAACTGTTAGGGCTTGGCTAGGCCTAGGGCCAAAGCAGATAATATCTATGAGCAGGTGATCTAGGCTGTTACAAATGGTATCAGAGCCAGTACCCGGATTAGTGCGCTAGCAAGGACGCTGGGGTAAAAACTTCAAATGCAAGTCTTGCTTGAATCTTATGATTGTTATGCTGCAATTGAAGAATTGTATGATACAGAAAC
>JANIIA010485281.1:0-15879 GCA_027478495.1 Erythroxylum alaternifolium | reverse complement strand
ATTTGAGGAGCTTGAAATCTAATAGCTTTAACACTTTTTATTCGACTCTTCCAACGAGTGTTAGACAATGATTTCATGGTTAAGCCTAAAACATTCATCTTTTAAGAGAACTTGAAAATAATCCATATATGTGTTACATAGCTCCAAAAAATGAAACAACTTTAACACAAGAATGTGTCATATCACTAAGAGTAAGATTAAGATTATGACAAGCATATGTCATATATAATGCTCTCAGATTTATTTCAAGTAATCGTTTTTTAACCTCTTGGTGTTTTCCCTACATATTAAAATCATTGTTATAACTTTGACCCCTCACATTATAGATATTAAGATCAAGAGACTTAAATGCATTCAGTAATTCATTGAAAAGTTCTAATCCAGATATGTCATCTACCTTCAAGAATTTTAAAAAGTGCTCCTCTATTTTTATTTTTTATTTAACATAATCACACATCATACTAATAAACTCATTTGTTCTTAATGACTCAAATCTGGGGAACAATTAAGAATAACAAAAAAGTATTTCGCCTCTTTAATGATCCCTATGATAGAACTTCTAACACTATGGGCCAATCGAGAAATCAACTCATTTTGAATTTTATGACCAAGATAATGATGATGAATTTTATGACTTTGACTACGTCTAACATGATCTTGCATTATTACATCAAATCTAGTAACCATCTTAATCAATCTTAAAAAATTACCATTACTATCTTGATAAGGTTGCTTATTAGATCATTGAAAAGCCAAATTATATTTAGCAAGATATTTCACAACATAAACTATTCTTATCAAAACTTGTCTCCAACGTTCTTTCTCTTTTACAATTTCTCGTTACAAATCTTTGTCAACTGTTTTATTTTTGCTCAATCTTACTCTTAATTCATTCTAAGTTCTCATATTAGTCATATGCTCAATGCAATTCTCATATTCTTTGAGTCTCTCACTAAGATGCTTCTAATCTCTAAATCCATCATTTGCTAATGCACTTTATTTGCTATTAGATTTGAACAACTTACAACAAAAACAATATACTTTATCTATATGTTTAGAATAAACCAACCATTTTCTATCTCTAATCTCTTAATTACTCAAATTTCTATAATAATAAGAATATGAAAAATGTCGAGAGGTATTGTCTAAAGGAAACATAAGATCCAATTCTCTTATAGGCCCTTTTTCAACTAAAATGTCTCTTGTTTTATTATCAAGATTATCCCAATTTTTACGATCATAAATATCCAATATAGGGCTTATTTGCTCATCTGCCTTTAAATTTTCTAAACTGGATGCATTTGATACATAATCATGCTTATTCAAATTTCTATTATCCTTATGAATTTGAATCTCATTACTTAATTTTTCTTTATGTTGATCAAAACTATCTTTACCTAATTCCTCATTATTCTCACTAGAGAAGCCTACTTTTTAAATAAATTTATTAATTGCTTCTTTTTGGGATTCTATTAACTATTCCACTTGTTTTCTTTTTTTTCCCTTTTTTCACTTCTAGACGAATGCTTTTTGCGCAACATAATATAAACTAATTATAACACAATTGGACTAGCAAAAGAACAAAAGCACCTATATGAAACTGGAAGAAGTATGCAGGAACAACAGAGCACAATTAGCTTGACAATATATCACAAAGATATATCAGTAGTATTATATCTCTGACAGAGGAAAAAATAAAAAGCAAATTTTAATGATAGATAAACACCAATTTCTAAAAATACAAGAAATTAACATACTTAGGAGTAAATTATATTATAATTTATTATCTATTCTGACCTTTAACTATTCGAAGTTTGCCAAATCAAATATTATCCTATTTTTGCAAGTTAAGGAAGTGATTGAATATTATTTTGTCAAGCAACTAATAAAGGTCTAAATTATTAATACTTTTTATTAAATTTTAAGTAATAAATATTTTATGGTAATTAACATATGGTAAATGTAGTATATCATATTAACTATTTACGGTATTATTTAATTATCAAATAAATTTTATTATATTTTATTAAATTTTAAGTAATAAAAATTTTTATGGGAATTAACATAATAGTAAATGTAATATTCTATTTATGGTATTATTTAATTTTCAACTATAAAATAATAGTAAATAAGTGTTACTATATTATTAATTATTCATAATAAGTGTTACTATATTATTAATTATTCATACATTAACTTATCAAATCCTCAAATTTGACTTTAGTCATATTATTACTAAACTTATGTGAACCTCTACAAGAACACAAATCTAACAATAATTATGATAATTGTGGTAAAGTATAATGAAAATTACAATTACAAAAATTAAATTATTTATTATGTTTAGTTATATTTTTTATAAATAATAAGTAATCAAAAAATAAAAGGAGAAACACAAATAAACACAATATTGTGTAATATTAATGTTATGATTTAAAATGCTAATATAATATACAAGTGAATGACAAATTACAAATTAATTATAATATATTCAAATATTTAATAAGCTAAAAATACATAAAAAAATTTTAAAGCTTTACCTCTAAATTATCAATCAGAACTCATAAGTCAAAATTATGAAAATTCTTCGACGTAAATTTTGAATTGGAGTATCTTATATTCATATGTTGACGGACATAAAAAAAATTAGACTTTAAGATGCCTCACATGAATTTATAAGTAAAAGAAGCTAAAAAGTTAAAGTTAGTTTGGAATCTAAAAAGATTACTTAGTATTATGAAAATGAACTCCACTCAAAGTCGTTTCATTCCTTCTCTGCAATCATTAATTAGCAATCAATGCTCTTCATCAATTAAAAGGGAGTTAACGATACTTTGGAAACTGAAAAGATTAATTTAGAAGATGAAAAGATTATATAGTTGTCATAATCTTCACCAAAACTATTTCATTCTTTCTCTGCAACCATTAATTAGCATTTAATACTATTCATCTACTAAAAACCGTTGGAAGGTTAGAGTGGGTGAGCCCCTAACGGGGTGAGGCCGTAGGCAGGTGCCCTTGTTGCCCCTATCTAAGATTGGGATAGGTAACAAGCTCAGAGTTTATAATATTTATGCTTCAGTTTGAGGGGAATGTTAAGAAATATCTATATTAGATGTTAAGAAATATCTATATTAAAGAGAGTGATCTCTTTCTTTATTGTGTGATTTCCTCTTTATTCTTAAGACCTTTTTCTTACGTAATTACTTATATATAAATGCTATAAAGGTCTTAAGTTAGAATCTAAGCCCTTCGTTAAATATTCTCTTATTTTCACATGTATTAAGCTATAGCATTTGAAAGACCCATTTGTGACACTGAGACAGATTTTACGATTAGCAACTTTCGAAAAGCCATTGCAATGTCCGCCATCGCAGTTGGTCTTCACCAGCATCTTCTTTTCGTGCACACACGTCGCCGTTGCTTCCTTTTCATTCAATCATTTCCCTTTCAATTAGATTGTAAACTATGCATGGTTGCATATAATCGTGCTTTTGTCATATATTTTTTCTTAATATAGATGTGGATTTCTAACCGAATGTTCTTTAGTATTCATCATAGTTTGTAGATTTTACATTTCTCCATCATTTTTATGTGAGTTCTTGTTAAAAAGTTGCAAGATCGAAGCTTTACGTGTTCCCGATATATCTATGAGATTTGTTTTTGTGATTGGGTGGTGGGATATTTGAACCATTGCGTGTTTCTCTTCTAGTAGTTGCCTCCAGTCTTTGATCGGAGGTTTGTCTTGCTTGTCTTGACTGTAGTCTCAGTCCGTGCTTGTTTGTCGTTACTGTATTGACTGCTGATTGAACTGTTAATGATTTGATTTATGGTATTCTTTCCTTCTTCGCTTCTCGTCTCCTAAACGATGACTAAATTGAAGCTGCTTCTTTATTGACATTCTCTTATTTCTTTGTAAAATTTGTGGTTTTGGTGTTAGATTGTTGGGTACCGAAAAGAGTTTACTTATTATTATTATTATTATTACTATTATTATTACTACTACTACTACTTTTAGCTTTTTCAAGTTTTTCTATAGGTCTTGATTTTGGAATCTCATTTTTGTTGATAGCTTAGATTTGATCAAGTTTAATCGATTTTAAATCCTCTTTTAGACGTTTTCTTGTCTAGCTTTTGGAAAAAATTTTGCTTTACCTTGTTCTTTTACAAATCCAAAGTGAGCCCCACATTGAAGGAATTTTTAGTGAACGATGCTAATTTAGACGAGAAGATACATAGTTAATGTGTGGCATCTTAAATTGATCGGATTGGTTTGGTTGATTTCCTTCTATGGTTAATCGGTATCTCAAAAATTTTTCTTCTATATTTGGCTGATTTGTTGACCTTTGAGTGTTGGGATTTCAATTTTCAATCTTCATCCATCTATTGAAAGTTTTAAATTATTTTTTGTTTATAATTTTCAACATTTTGTTTGGTCTTTCTTAACTTTATAGTGATGTGTTTTAGCATTATGTAAAAACCTAAGTGCTATTAGTGTTTCAAAATTTTGGACCATCTAATTTTGATTCTCTTGTGGTTGTGTGTACTTATAATTTTTACATCTATATATTGCGAAGCTTATTTTGGTTCTTAATATTAATTCTTAGTCTCTTTCTTGCGTAATATTAGAGTTGTTTAGAGACTTGTTAGACTTATCTTCAATAGCTTCTGTTGGACATTAGGGTAGGAGTAATAGCTTTGACTTCAGATGAAAGAACAAAGGCTAGATCATTTGATGAATTTTGGGCAACAAAAGAGCCAATTTTGACCGTAAGTTTTATACTAATAAACAAGTTTAACTTTAATATTTCAAAGAGTGCATATAAATTCTTAACATTTAGAAAACTTTAAAATTTAACCCCACCATCAACAGACACTTTTTAGTATTATTTTATTTTTGACTTGACAATGTGAGGTCTGCTTTTTTTTTAAATTAATAAATTTATTTTATTATTATTTTATATCAAAAGTGGCCCCACGTCTCCTCCAAACTAGACTGCTATTCATATTTCAACTCCAACATAAGCTTGGGAAAAAGGACGATAGTATCAGCTATGGAATCGGAGTCTAATGATGGTGGAAGAAAATTGGAAGGGTTTTTTTCTGACATAGGCTGCTGTTGCTGCTTGTTTGGGACATCAGTTGACACTACTACTTTTGTTGATTGTGTCGTTTTGGGGGGCTTTATAGTGGCATTCTGTTTCCTGTTACTAACAGTGGCAGGACTAGCAACATTCTCCATAAAAGAATGATAACTCTCTTTGACTATCATTTCTTGTGCGCTCTTCTTCTTCTTCATGTTGTTGTTGAGTGGTTCTTGTTTTAGTGGAAGAGGTATTGGTGGCAGCAGTTGTTCTATCCCATACGGGTAACTCAGCGAGCTCGTCGATGGCGGTCTTGGCTTTCTTGATGAGCCAGTTGATCAATTTGCTTGGTCAGTCGTCGGGGCGGTCCTGGACGTCGTAGAACTGAATGGTAGCGTGGGCTGAGAGACGAACTCGTCAGTCTCTGGGGGCCTTTGGTAGGGCAGACCTTGTTGTGACGGTCTTTTCTTCCTGTGGAGCACACAATGTGGCCTCTTTGGAACTCCACGATCTCTTCCCCTCCGCTCGTTATCCCAGGTCTCAATGATGTTGTTGCTTGGTGGTGGTCGTTTCCCATTTTTTTTGCATATTTGATGCTTTGCTCTGGAAAAGGTGACAAAGAAGAAGGTGTGACGTAGGATCTTTTGCTGTGAAGTTGATGATGGGAGGGTTGTTGCTATTGTGTATCTAGCCCTTAAAGAAGTAACAATTTTGGTGTTGTTGGTTCGGTCGGGGTATTATGTTTGGGAAATACCGATGACAGTGATTCTCTTTTGGTAAGAGGCTGAGGCGATTAACTATTTTCTGAGTAGTTAAGTTAATATGCTTATTCAAGTTAATCAACATTAGGGTCAATTAAATACAATGTGTCCCAAATGTTTAAAATAAATAATTTTTTTATTTTTAAGAAAGTGGGTCCTATATTGTCATGTGAGGTGACGTTTTTAAAATGTCGCAGAATGTCTAAAAACGTCGCAGAATCTGATTTGTGATGTTTTAAAAAAAGTCACAAAAAACATTGCGAATTGTAGTGTAGGCAAAAAGTTTTTGCAACGTTTTATGTGAAACATCGTAGAATATGTCAACATTCGGCAACGTTTATAAAAGTGTTACTAAAACGTGGGCCTTTCCGCGATGTTATAAGAAAACTTCGTAGAATCATTAATATTTCGCGACGTTTCAGCAAACGTCGCAGAAAGCCAGATTTCGCGACGTTTTCTTATAACATCGCAGAAAGCCACATTCTACGACGTTGCAGGAAACGTCGCGGAAAGCCATATTCTGCGACGTTTCAGGAAATGTCGCGAAAAGTCACATTTCGCAACGTTTCTTTGATATTCTGCGTTGTTGTAGAAAACATCGCCAAGTGTGGCTTTTGGCAATGTTTCAGAAAAACATCGCAGAATGTTGACGAATCCGCGACGTTTTAATGTGTTAGCAGAACGTTACAGAATACCATTTTATTCTTGTTTTTATTTTTTCCGAAAATAAATTTAATTAATAATTTTCCAATTTTAATATTATTTTTAAATCTTATTTATTTAATAACTATTCATTATTATTTATGAATTTTATTTATTTAATAATTCTTAAATTGTTTAGTATATTATTAATTTTAATAATTATTTATGTATCACAAGAATTTTATAAGTGCAGACAATTTATTATTTAATTGCAATTCCTAAACATGTCATAATACAATAATTAATATAAAAAGTATGTCATAAATGTATAAGATATCAATATGAGTACATATATCTAATCTAAACGAATATTATGTGTAGAACATAAAAGTTCCAAGAATTTTTTTTGTTGTTCAAATTTAATTCTTTGTTGCTCGACTTTGGTAGTTAATCGATCCCTGCATTTGTTTAACTTTTTTAGTCAATTTATCGACTTGAGACTATAACTGTTGATTAACCTTCTTGGACTCCTATAGTTGGTCTCGAAGTCTCTTTCTGATCGAAGTCTCCCCTTGTAGTCGAGGCCCAACTCTCATGCCAACAACATAATCAGATCTAGTGCCCAAGACTTTATTGCACACTTCATCCACTGTTATCAAATGACCTTGTTCTATTGAATATGCCAATTCTTTACACATTAATTCCTGAAAAATTAAGAATTAATTAGATACTAAAATTTATAAACACTAAAAAATATTTGTAAATGAACTATGCACTCACCCACTTTTCTCTGCATTCGGTAGTTATCCATTGACCTTTACTTTTATCATAATGAGTGTGATACCATAATTTCATCTGGTCACACTTTTCTCCATCTTTGTAACTCTGTTATATTGAAATATATTATTAGTAATATTTATTATAAATTTTGAAATGTCAATCAAAGTAAAATATAATTAAAAAGATAATAAGTCTCAATCTCATGTCATATTGCTATAAAGACCTTGGAGCCGAAGTTTGGTCGACATTTGACCTGACTCCTAGCCAATTTGACTTTTTGACTTTTTTCCTAACCATAAATGTAACAAAATATATTATAACATTTATAAATCACAATTCATAAATACTAAAATATAATCAGTTATCAATAAAGTTGTGAAATTAAGTTTTGTAATCAAATTAACTAACCTTTGTAGCTAATTGCTCCCAATATTCGCATAAATCCATCCACTCCGCCACTGTGATATTTTGCAGCTTAACATCCTTTCCGTGCTTGGTAAAATGCTTTTTAAAATGAAATATTTGATCTTTAGATCTTAAAGAAAGAAACTTCTTGACAGCAGCATGTACTTCGTCGTTTGTCCTCACTTCCTTTGACTTCCAACTTTTGCTGTAAAAAATTATAAATTATTAGTCAAAGCTTTAGGCATATGAAAAACACATACATATTAGATAGTTTTATAATACTTACGTCTAACTTATCAAATGCAATGTCCAACTCCTCATTAATTTTTTTTTTCATTTTGCTCTTATAGGTAAAGAAGTTCAGGATACCACACCAATCTTACTCGATAATTTGGCAAACTGTATGGAGTTGGTTGATCTTCCTTCAGCGGGGTAAGTCTCTATCTCCAATCGCTTACCTATCACCTTATTAATCTTTGCCAATCCGTGACCTTTTGTGACACCCCTTGTCTTTTTCGGATCAGTAGTAGATTCTAAAATATAGCAAAGGAATATTTTACAATAAACATATAACATACTCTTAATTAGTTAGATAAACAAAATTATTAAACTTGTATGTTTAACCAATGTGATGTGAAAGATCATACCTGCAGTGCTTGTAGAGGTAGCACTAATATTGGGAAAGGGGCTCGCGTCATTTACTGGTGGCTGATTAGAAGTTCGAGGCATCTCTTGAGAAGTTACTGGAGGCATCTCTTGAGAACTTGATAGAGAACTAATATTGCGTCGCATTCTCAAAATTTGTAGATACTTATCTTTAGGATGAGTAATAGGCGCAGACGTGACATCTCTTGGTGTTGGAGTAGGCTTACAAGGTGCAGGTGTGTGATCTTCTGGTTGTGTACAAGCAGATGGCTCATCAGCTACACTTCTAAGAAGCTGACAATACCGCGACTGCAGTTGTGTCGGTACTAAGCTACTTGGTGCAACCTTATTCTTCTTCTTGGGTAGACCAGGTCTCATGTCAATCACCTACATTCAATTCGACATTAGATTTCAATGATACTGTTAATTGATTAAGTAATATTCATCAACCATATTTAAAGAAAACAATATAGTGTACAACTAAAAAAAAGACCTAGTAACTCAATGTAAAAGGGCAAAGATCGAAAAATTTCAAACTGTCCATAATATAAGTACCTAATAATAAGATCGGGTTATATGTGTCCTACCTAATCTTACTTGACAACAAGTTTATATATATTCGAGATAAAAGTCTAACAGGCGAGGAAATGGAAATTCACATGCTGATAATGCATTAGCAGTGCAAACCATAGCTGGTTTGGCTTCGTTTCTCAGGCTACCCACAATTTTCTGTGATCATTCCTTATCAACACCTAATCTGTCAATCCTCGTTAACAGTTATATTACGCCTTATTTACTAATCCACATCATAGAGCAAAAAAGAGAGAGAGAGAGATGACTAATCTCCAAAAATTGCTTTATGATAACGTCTCACTTAATAAGAGAAGTTCCTTTATGGTATACTACAGGTTGAATCTTCCTCCTGCATACTGTTGGATTAGCTGATCTACCCTAGACACCAAAAACTTCAGAAGAACACAATAGTTGACAAGGAACCTATCTGTTTCCCAATTGATTTTCTAATTTTTCTCTAATAATTGGTAGTAAACATTCTGATTTTTCTAATTTTCTCTAATAATCGTTCACTGTGCTTCATCAATTAACTATAATATACTTTAACATACTGATATAGAGCATTTTAAATCCATACAAACTGTCGAAACCTATGGGTATACCGTTAAGACAAGCAAACTAATTTATTTCTTTCAAACGAGATTTCAATTAAATTTATGGCCTACTATTAGCTACGTTAAATCTTCCTGTAATATTGTGTGCAGATGTCCAAGCAATATATATATGTGCATATATGCATCATATTGACTTAACTGAAACTTACCATTATAATATGCCATAAAGTCAGTCAATGTCATTAATAAGCAATGAAAACAATGGTGTTGAAGTTTTGGAATATTGAATTGTTATAATTTCCAACAGTTTCTTGTATGGAAGGTGTAGATTTATTTGATGCTAAGTACTTGGGTTCCATAAAGAGCTAATGGTTTATGGTCTAAATATGCTTCCTTCTTGAGGTTATATAGTATATACCTTTGTGAGGTAATCAATTACGGTGGCATAAAAATGGTAAGATACATAGGAGAATAAACAAAAAGACCAAACCAAGGTCCTAGGTAATAGAAAAAAGTAAACAGAAACAGCCCCAAGATTAGGAAATATTTTTAGCTGAATTTAAAACAAAAATTTGCATCTCTGGAAAACATACCATATTTGTATTACATAGGCCCTACTTGCTTGAAGCATATTTAGGAGTAGTAGGAATTAGGAAAACTATAATTCGTATTGCCTATTTAGTGATTTCTTTATTTTGTTCTTTAAGGCTTAAACTATTCTTGTGTTGAATTTACCCTTTATTGGTTTTTGGAAGATTAAGCCCTTACCATTATCATTTTTTTCTGTTTTGATCCAAGTCTTTAGTTTTAACTCTATTCTTTGATGATTGAATTGATCAAAGAGAATCCTAATTTTGAAGATATGAAACTGACGAAAGACTTTTACATTTTTTGAGGAGGGTATAACAAGAATAACAGGAACATACATCAGGTGGAAGGAAGGCATGGTAAATGATAACGCTATTCTCCATATGCTTACTCTTTATTTATATGTATGTAATTATGAATATATGTGCAGTACCTTACCTACTCTGGTTTGTACACTTAGTAACTCTGTAGTTTACCAATATGGTCATCTTTGAGTTCTTGAAAGGATGGACATTTGTGTTATAGATTGGGCCCACATGTTACTCTTAAACTATGTCATGGCATGATGAGGACAATAATGATGACAACGACAATGGTAATGATAAGATAAGCCTGATGTATTCTCAATTTCTTGTACTGAGATGCACTTAATACTTCTTATTAATTCATTTGAGATGATAAGCCTTGTTAAATGACTTAGGCAGATGGAACTGCCATTAATATTTTATGAAAGAATATGTATTTTGTTTGATAGATTGAAAATATTGAATTAAGTTTTCATGAAAGTAAATGTATAGGTTAATATTAGAATTGCACAACTACAGGATAAAGTTTTGACTGAATTTGCATCCTGAAGTTGTTGAGATTCAGCTTTTTTAGTCGGTTTAGTGAAACAGAGAAGAAGGATATATCATTTTGCTGTACCACAACTTTTTATCTAAGAGTTTGTTTCCTAGATCATAGCTCTGGTTGATGATTTCCAGAAGATGAATTACTTAATCCAAATTGCAATTCTATTGGACACAACAAATGCAAAACAATGTACTGTAACCTTCAATGAAAAAAATGATTCTGCAAGATGCAATTTTCTTTGTGATAGTACAACACAAGTGTCTACACTAAATTCTTACTAATTGCATTGATAAGGACCTATACGCATTTTTTGTTCACTCCTCCCAACATACAGTTGATGAATAACTTGTACCATGTCTATATATGCATATGCTAAAGTTGATTGGTCTGGTGGGAATAATCAACAGTTAAGAAGTTAAGAAATGTGAACATCTCTGAGCCCAAAGCAATGTCACCACTGTAAAATGTACGGCCATATTTCTTACATGCTATTTTACTAAAGAATGTGTTATAGATACGTGGTATGTCAACAGTGGGTGTAGTGTGCATATAATAGGCTAACTTTTTTTTCTTTCGTTATCTTGGATAAGTCAATACATATTCGAGTTACAATAAGTAAAGGAATGGTTTGAGAGGCTAAAAAAAGCTACCATTAAGATAAATACATATGATTTAAATTGCATTAAAAATTTCATAACTTAATTGAGTACGAATCAATTCCTTTTATAAGAAAATTTACTTTTAGAAAAAGTAATTTTTCTTCAAAGACTCATCCTACTATGTCTGCAAAGATAATTTTAATAAGCATCTTTTGTTTAAGGTATAAATAACAATGAACTAAAGACTAATGAATATGGTTAATCATGAGAAGATGCAAAATATTGCATAAGCGACTTTTGAAACCTTTAGACTTCTGTTACTAGACTATGAGCATTTTGGTAAAGGTTTAAAGGAATTCATACACCTTTCATCTAAACTTGCATAAATAAAGGGGTCTATAGGTGAAGACCTATGTTCTGGAAAGCTCATTGACATCTATGATAGCAAGAAGTTGCTATTTCACAATGATTCTCATCGACAAAAAGCATCAGTAGTTATTTTTGAGGTGAGAATGGCCTTAAGTCATTACAAGAAGAAGTATCACGCATGAAAGAGATGCTTCTTGTGCTAGAGAAGTAGATTAGTTGTTGTGAGGTTGAGACATTGAAACTGCAAGCTTATGTGGAAGAGTGTTGTGAAGATGCATTGGAGTCAAAGAGAAGCATGGATGCTGCATATAAGGAAATGGTAAAAGCCATGGACTAGGAATAGCAGAGGGAAACAGTGGTGGAAGTAGTAAAGACAGCACTGGAGACAACAAGGGTTCAGCTCCAGGTCTTTAACTATGTTAAGTTGTAATACTATTGTAGATGCTTTGTAATGCTTTGTAGGAATTTGAAGTTATCTTTTTGCATTATCTATGAGTTGTTTCTTACAAAACGTATTACTATGTTTTTCTCAGCTTGATGTTGACGAATTGTTGTTTCTTACAAAATATATTATTATGTGTTGCATTAGCTACGAGTAGTATGTATCACTTATCATATATACACCCACATATGATCTAATCCATCTTTCTAATTCTGCAGGATGCCAAGCATACTATGAATTGCAAATTGATACGAAAGACTAATGAAAGCATTTATAGTTACAAAATGGCCATACGACCAATATTCTTTAACATAGTGATAGCTTTAAGAGCTACTTGCAAATTGTTTTCTCGCTAGATAATGATGGGAATATAATTATAAAGCTTATGATTAACTCTGCTAGGTTAAAGAAGGTCCCCTATTTATAATGTTCCTAATTTAGAGCTCTTGATCAATCCAAGAGTACTGGAAGATGGCATAAATTGTGATTCAGAAATCAATACGGACACTTTCATTTCTGGAAGATGGCATAAATTGTGATTCAGAAATCAATACGAAAACTTTCATTTCTCATATTTTATGTTATCATGAAGAAACACTTCCTAGTTTACATATTTCAGCATGCTCTGATATATAAATGCAATGCCCCATTGATGCAGGCCCATAAAAATGCAATGCTTCTAGTATGAATATTTGACCTAAAAGCATCCAGAACAGTAGATAATGTGCAAACAACTTAAGAATTTTAAAGCTATGTTTATATAAACTTAAGGAAATTGGCGTTAACAATGTAACAACATAATTATATGCTTCTAGAATCAAGTATCAGTAAACTATAACAAAGAGTAATTACCTCCATATATTGCTCCATTGGAAATGGCACCACAGCAGAAGGAGTAGGGAACCCTCAGGCAAAACAATCTAAAATGTTACAGTATTTTGCACTTTTAAATTCATCAATAGTAAGAGGTATAGGAACAAATACACAGAAACACCAAGTGGCATTCTTAAATTCTTTTCCTTTCCTGTTATCACCATAATTTTCTGCATGAACCATAGTACAATTCCAAAACAAAAAAATCATTATTCAGTACATGTTTTTGTTTACAATCCCAGGAACTGCATTTTCATTAGTCAGTACATTTTCTTTATGAACCATAGTAAAATTCCAAAACTGACTATAGCTTTATTATACTAGGTTGAGTGTATTTAGGACTATCTCAATTTAACCCAACTAAAAATATACAACAATATTCAAGGTAAGTACTGGCATGAGCATGGGAGCATATATGTGAAATTATGAGCATGTGTCTGTTGAGCATAAACAAAATTGCACATGCTTAACCCATATTCAAGTGGTTAAATGGAAGTGCTATCTTGGTCTTGAATATAAATCTATAATAAATTATGATTGATTGGCAAGTGACGTGGTCTCTCATTTATTTCATTCATGTTAACTTTAAACTTCTTTTAAAATCTACATACAATAGTGAAGATAAAACAAAAAAAAGGTTCAATTGCATAATAAGAAATTATTCGTCGTTGTGGTCGGTGGACTCTTCCGATACAATATCACATTCATTCTCACTACTACTTGTCTCTAAGTCCGCCAAATCGTCATTCAAACATTGCTTGGAATTCCGTAAAACATTATTTATTACATCATATGGAATATCATTTTGATCTAAAAACTTTAAGTAACATTCCTCGTCTTCCACTGGAACTTCATAAGACTCCTTAACATCATTTGAACCTTCTCTATTACCAAGCGAAGGGATTTCATACACACGTCTAACTTCACATTTTTGCACAATCTGCCAATTTGGACCGAATAACAAATCTTCCACATAAAAGACTTGCTTCGTTTGGTTTGCCAAAATAAACGGGTCATCCTTGTACAAGAACTTAGTTACGTTAATGCTTTTTATGATGATGTTGTTATATTCAAATTTGCAAGGTCATCCATTTATACTTGAAAAGCACAAAATTTTTACCCCTAACATATTCAAGCCTGATAATATCTATCAGCAGCCCATAAAATGTAATATTATCTTCCCCATAATTTCCTAACACTATAAAACCACTATTTTGTGTAACCCTATGCAGATCACGGGCAGTGTGAAATTACATGTCATTTGTATTGCATATAGTATACTTCTGCACCAAACTATAAGGTCCACATCCTAATGCATACAAAGACTTAAAGATAAAAATGATATTTCAATTCCTTAAAACTTCTTTGACAATCATCATTCCATCTAAAAGGCACATTCTTTCTTAGAAGTTTTGTCAAAAGGGTTGAGATCAGTGAAAACCCTTTGACAAACCTTCTGTAATAACCAACAAATCCTAAGAAACTCTAGATCTCATTCATATTTCTTGGAGCTTTCCACTTCATCACTGCTTCTATTTTCTTCAGGTCTACCTGTATGCTTTGTCCAGATACAATATGACCAAAGAATACTACTTGATCAAGCCAAAATTCACATTTACTAAACTTTGCATACAATTGTTCTCCTTCATTATCTTTAGAACCAATCTCAAATGTTCTGCATGTTCCTCTCTACCCTTCGAATACATCAAAATATCATCAATAAACACAATCATAAAGCAATCTAAATAAGGTTGAAATACCTTATTCATCAAGGCCATAAAAGCTACCGGGGCATTAGTCAATCCAAATAACATCACCAAAAATTTGAAGTGCCCATATCTTGTTCTAAATGCACTCTTTGGTACATCAACCTTAGCTATTTTTAACTGATAATATCCCGATCTCAAATCTAACTTTGTGAATACCTCAACTTCCTATAACTGATCAAGTAAATCATCAATCCTCGGCAATGGGTACTTATTCTTAACTATTACCTGATTTAACTACCGATAATCAATACATAACCTTAAAGTCCCATCCTTTTTACAAACAAGTAAGTGATGCTTAAAGTTGTATGGGTAGTGTAAATGATATTAATAGCATTCACATATGATGCACTGATAGAATCTTATATTCATCAGACCTGAGTCCGGCATTCAACTTTCGTTGAGTATTCAAAAATCAATCAAAGTTTAGTAGTAAAAAGATATCATTCAATTTTTAGATGCAAAAAGAACACATTCCAATACATTCCCGCATATCAAACTGCTCATACCTTTAAAGTCTGGAATTCATATACAGATCACAAACATTGTAAAAATTGGAAGTTAAACAAAATCAATCAATCAATCCTAGGAAGATCATCTACGTTGACTCACAAATGCTCCCTTTAGCTTATTGCCTTGAAGTCCCAATAATGTCTAGAAGCTGTCGTTTGACGTGTTCCTCTATATGCAATCATATACATTTATATGTCACTCATGTGCATTTTCGTAAGAATAATCAGTCATAAATACATTTATGAATGTTTCATGTATCATTCATGGTCAATGACAATTTCTCAGGTATGTTTCTTTAATACTCTTTATAAACAATTTATAACACCTTCAAAACATTCTTTTAATCCTTAATACCTTTTTTCACTTCAATCCTTTCATTCAACATCAATTAAATTCATTTAAGAACTCATTTAAACCTTAATACTTCATATGG
>JANIIA010485275.1:0-15880 GCA_027478495.1 Erythroxylum alaternifolium | reverse complement strand
ATAAGTAACGTAAACAAGGTCATTAAGTCTTTGATGTTCCAAACGATTTCGTTTCTTTGTATGAATACATTCAAAAATACTTCAATTACGTTCACAACCTGATGCAGAAGCTGTTTGACTGAGTAACTTAATAGCAATTTTTCTCAATATTGGAGCATTATCACCGAATAATCTCTACCACTCATCTGCATTTTAAATTAATAGTTATGATAAAAATATATATTATTAATAAGTAAATAATGAATTAAAAGTATAAAACTTAACTAGTTGCATTTTTTTATCATAAGTTTGCTCTTTGCTGATGATCTAGCAAAACTCTCTAAACCTTCATGATACAATTTAATTTCATTTATCACTTGTGATTATTTGTCAATAGAGAAAATATATTTGCATTCAATCACATCAAACAAACCGCCCATAATATTAATTATACGTTCTTCTCCACTATATAAGCAATAATGATTGAGAAAATAAGATGCTAAGTAGATCCTGTAGGTAAGATGCTTATCTCATTGTCTATCAATAATATCTATATAAGGTTTGTACAATTTCTCCTTCCCTTTAAAAAGATTTATAATTGTTTTGTGAGCTCTATAGATACTATCATATATATATACCCCAAAGATGACTTCTCATCTGAGTCAACAATCATCAACAGCCTTATAAGCAGAGCCACAATCTTCACGATGAATAAGCAAGCATCCCAAAATTTATTATCTAGAATAATAGCACAAATTTTTTTTCCTTTTTCACTCTTTGATAAGTTATGACTTGAAAAGTGTTTACTTGTCACTAAATTTTGAAGTAGTTGCTTATGTTCATAAACATTTTTCAAAGTAATAAATGTAGTTGCAAACCTAGTAGCAACAAGACACTCAATCTTAACCGAATCTTCTTGCTTTCTTAACCAATATAAAAATGTGACATGATTATACACAAAAATTGTGATCTTAGATGTGCATGAAGCAAGACTAAAAATATGGTCCATATCACCAATATCTTTTAAAATAAGATTTATACAATGAGTAGCGCACAGAGGCCAATAAATATGCCCATTCTTTGATTACAAGTACCCAACTGATACATAATTAGCAGCATTATCTCTAGCAAAGTGCATAATATTCTTTAGTCCAACTTACTCGACAATTTTATATAATAATTCAAATAAAGCATTAACGCGTTTTACCATATCAGAAGCATCAATAAACTTGATAACAATTGTTCTAATATTACAATAAACTAAGAAATTAATCAAGATTCTTTATTTTTTATCAGTCCACCCATCTGCCATAATAGTACATCATGTTGATTACCAACTAGATTTATATGTATCCACAACTAACTGACATTCCTTTTTTAAATCTTGAAGCAAAGGCACACATAACTCGTAATAAGATGGTACCTTAAATCCTAGACCTTTTGCTATTGTAGCATCAATTCTTGAAAATATGATGAATTTAAAGCATTTAACGAAATACATAAATGATAGAATCATCTAGCCCATGCTCTTTTACATCGCAAAACAACATCATTATCAACCATAAAATTTTTAAACTAGGTTAAGAACCGAGAGTAGTTCTTGGTGAAAAATAAGAATCTATCTCAATAGTAGCTTTTCTTTTTTCTTTATCTAATATTTGTGGTGTTTCACCATCTTCAAAAGATATATCACGAGCCTCATATTTTCCTTTTTCTTTTTACTTGTTGCTGCAAATATTTTCCAATTATATCGCGCACATCAAGTGGTATTTTTTTGCAAGAAGCAATATTACCCTTAATACCAGCAACATACTCTTTCATTCTAAAATTTCCTCCTACTTTAAATATTCTACCGCAAAACATACGGTTATATTGGATATTCCTATCAGATGTTTGAGAAGAAGAAAAATAATTCCATGGTGGATCGAACTTATCACGAGTAGAAGATGATTCCATATTCTCCATTATGATTTAACCTAAAAAGTATAAAAAAATAATTGGGTATATTATTGTCAAGGAAAAAGTATACAACTTAAATAATTCTCATTATCAATTGTAATAAAGAATGACGATGACAAGCATAACCCTATATATATATATATATATATAGTCTCTTTTATCTCTCTTTGGACATATGTGTGATAAAATGACAAGAAGTTGTAGGACAAGCTTTTCACCATATATAACGCTAAAAAAGAATAGAGCAAAATAAAAGGTGCAAATTCCTTATGTAAAGGGAAGAGACCAACTTAAATCAACACCTACTTCAACCCTACCAATAAAAAATATTGAAAGATATTTTTTAAAAAGGAGCGAAATTGTATATATATATTATTCTTTTTCAGAGTTATATGTGGTGAAGAGCTTGTCCTATAACTTCTTGCCTTTTTATCACACATATGTCTAAAGAGAGAAAAAAGAGACTACTACTTAGGATTGAACAAAATTGGTTAACACAGACAAAATTTTAATGAAACACAAACCTAAGCTATCATCAATTACCTTTCAGGATTCATGGCTGAAGTTAAAGATTCAATTTTGTGGTTGTGTTTTCCAATAGGATCAAAGTAAAAAATTATCAAGAAACACAAATGGAACAACAGCAGAATGGATACACAAAAACTAACAGATGCTGCTCACTTATTAAACTTTGCCCCAGCAATTACTCCACTTTAAATAGCCTAACCGAAATTTTGGTAGTTTTTAATTTTAGTGCTTAGATCAACAAATAGAGTTCAAAATCAGAATACATGTAACCTAACTATCAAAATCAAATATTGATATGAAATAAAGTTCTAAATATTACAAAAATTGATATAAAATAGAGTTCTAAACATTACAGAAAAAAATTGATCAATATTACTTAATCATGATTTTCTGATGTGTATAAGTGCTAATTAATAACCTTGATAATCCGCAAGCCTACGGGTCATTCGTGTAGTACCTAAGTTGTTGATCCAACGAGGAGGATTAATCTAATCCTAAAATCTATAGCTAAAACAATGCGCTATATTCAAAATGTAACGAAACTAAAATAAAAATGCAATTCAATCAAGTAATTCAATTCAGGAATCGATCACAAAATATTAACAAATTAGCAATTGCAATGCACACATTCAAGAATTGACCTAAAGAACTACCAATTGAGAGAAAGGAGAATTTTTACCTATCTTTAATGCTAACCTAACTGATTATGCATTATTGGATTATTGGTCCTAGACGATCCTAGGGTTAATTACTCTCTCTCGAGTTATAATCATTAACCCTAAATTGTAAACCCTAATCAGATTATGAAAAATTGCAATTTCTCAATTAACAATTTATCCAAACCCTAATTAGATCTGAATCTAACTATCATTAGCCCAATTTAATTATTTTCATTCGATTCACCCTCTCAGTTTATTATCGAATTATGCAATCTTAGAAATCAATCACAATGAATCCAAATAACATAAAACAATCAGATATTTATTAGATCAAAGATGAAAAAAAACCGAAGGTGAGTTTAGACATCCTCAACATTCACACAATCCTATCATCAATGGTTATTCCAATTATATACATTGATAAAATTAAAAATACATCGGAAACAAGATCTGAATGGATGATGGAGGCAGCAACGTCGAGAAATTTCCTATTCTAGGAAGTACTTAGCGTCAGCTTCTTCTCCACATCTCTCTTCCTTCTTCTCTTTCTCAATCTCTCGATGAACTCTCTCTTAGGTTTCTCAATGGTGGTTGATGCAAAAGCTCCTTCATCTTCTATATCTTTTTCTTTATATAACTTTTATGTTCTAGGTAACCCGAGGTTTTTTGGGGTCCAAAAGGTCAAAAAACTCCCTGAAATTTTGACTTTTTTGAGTGTCTACGCGTCTATCCGATGTAGGCCGTGACCGTGGCCCTGCAAGCTACGATCGTGAGCCACATCTGAGCCTTCTGTCACAATCTTAGCAATCAGGCCAAGATCATGGGCCATGTCTTAAGCTTCTGTCACGATGGCCTGACTCTAGTGCTTCTGTCACAATCGTGACCTATTATGCCAAGATCGTGGGTAGTGGTTTCGATCCGAGTGTCTCTAAAACTGCTCCATTCTTCGATGTTGACCCTAAAATATTTAGAAACACATCAAGATACCTCAAAGACATAATAATTAAGCTCAAAGACTTGTGCTAACCCGTAAAAAACATTTAAGCACAATTAATTAACAAACTAACACAATTCTAACCTAAACACGTACTAAACGATTAAGTTAACACTTAAATACATATCAACTAAGCCCTAAAATATGATGCAATTCACACTTATCAACATCCACACACTTAAACATTTGCTTGTTCTCAAGTGAACAAAACAACAAACACAAAGAAATTCACACAGCACACATTGCAGTAATGAGACAATGGCTTTAACTTCATAAAATCAACTTAATTTTAAACACAATCATTCGAGTCATTTCAATCATTAACATGCAAAATTCGTGTCTTAGGCCTTTGAACTACATATACATATTAATCTAGACTTAAGTGTTAAATTGTTTACCCTTTTAAATTGCGCACATCTATTAATAATTCTTTGGTCGTTCAGACTCTGTAACTACTCCTCAGTACATTTTCATGAAAAGTCAACTAGTATAAGTTTGTTAGGTTTTTATTCGAAAACACTTTTTTACTTACTTTTTGTGAAATGAATGTCGATCTGGTTACTCGACTAAGTCATGTTTTTTATTAAGTTGCTTGGTTGGAACGTCATTATAGCTTTTTTACTCGAAGGCACACATTTGTGATGTGTGTCGATCCAGTTACTCAGCTATATCATGTTCTCAACTGGCTACTAGCTTTATTCATAACCTGAAGGCTAGCGGAATAATTATTTATTTAGCAAACATGATTTGTTTTTATTACCTACCTTGTTGCTTTAGCTACTCATTTCTATGAAAAATACTAGTAAAGCTACTTAAGTCAAAAGGCCTCAAATTATGAATGAATGTGATAATTTAGAGGGTGACAAACTCACACTAAATCCTAATTAGGCTACATATTTAGCCAAAGACCACAATTCACTAATTTTGCGAGATAATGATTCTTCACAACCTAATAGACTAGGTTCAAAATTAAATCAATTCCAATCTATCTAAGTCATTGACACATTCACATAATTCACAAAATGTGACCTAATAATTATCATACAATAAGAAAAATCACACTCAAAGTGAAACAGATAACCTTCCCCACACTAAATAACACATTGTCCTCAATGTGAGAAGGAGAAAGGGGGTTAGAACAAAGCCTCATCGTGATGGAGGCGGGGATGGTGTTGGAGATTGTAACTGAATGCCCTGAGCCTCGAAATAATGATAGATACGATGGATGTCTCAGCTTTGACATTGTTGAGTTTGGGCCATCTCCTTCATCCTTCAGAATTCTCCGTAAGTGTATTTGTAATTTCCTTGGTGTTTGCAGAGATTGTATCCAGTACTTTCTTTCAGCCTAGTTCTTCTGTTTCTTCTTCTTCTTCCTCGAATTTCTCACTGGTCGAATCCTCTTTTTGTTGTTGTTAAGCACTTGAACTCACTTGACAAGTCCTACCCTTGACGTGTGTCTTGGCACTAATATCTCGAAATTCCATATTCTGGGATTTCAAGATTTCAGCTCGCCATAGATGATAGTGGTTCATGAATTCAGGACAGTAGACTGTGAGTTCGTTGCACTCAACTCCATAGTTATTAGCTATGACTGAAACCAAGTAGGTCATTCCTAAGTTATTGCTTCTCTTCTTTAGAGCAGTAATAATGGCGTTAAAGTTATAGGTGGTTGTCCAAACTGGGATGCTATGATCCATACACCATAACATGAAAAGTTCTTTCGTCGAACACTTATTGGTTTCTGTTTTGTCAAACACAGTTTGACACATGAATTTGTGCATCAACAAGTGCTCGTACCTCCTAATGATGTTGTGTGCGATCTTAGCGTCGAAACGCTCTAACCCAATTAGTTCAGTCCAGTAAGGTTGACGCAGAAATCATCATACTGATCCACTACGGATCACTCAAGGAAACCATAAATTTCATAATTAAGTTCATAAGGTTGTCCCCGTAACCTAAACCACAATTCCCTTGGTTTGTTGGATTCTTATTGAAGGGATGTAAAAAAATTCTAAGGTAAGTTCTTAATAAATTAGGAATTGAAATTGAATGATCTAACCCCATTGAATTTTTTTTGCTAAACTTTCGACCTTGTCTCACAATTCTAATTCATTTAAAATTTCAAAATGGAAATACTTTAGAGCAATAATTTGTTTATTGCAAAGAGAATGAAACAGGTACCTTCCTCATCTGAGAAGATCGAGAAAGGTGCTCTGTAATTAGTCGCCCTATTTCTTTTCCTCGTCCCAAGACTTGGTTTCACCCCACTGATTGATCGCGCCTGACTGTTTGCTTGATGTGCAGCATACTGGCTTGCAAGTCGATAGAACTTGGAAGAAATTTGAAAATTTGAAATTTGGGTAAAGAAAAATGAGAGTGTTTGGAGGTTTAAAGCCTAGAGAGATAAAGTAAAAATGAAAATGAGTGAAAAAGTGAAGTTAAAATTGAATATATAGGTGATTGAAGGGTAAAATGGTAAAAATTGAAAATCACATTCGTGTGCCCCTATTTTAACCCTGCTGTAGGCTACCATTGTGACCTGCAATTTTTTACCTATTTTTTTATTTTTTTCCTTTTATTCTTCTTCACTTTTCAAAGTCACTTTTAAACTCTTTGTGGCCCTTTCACCTCTCTTTGTGTACTTCATTGATCATCAAATTCATATCGAAGTCTTATGCCTTTCTGATTTTATTTAGAAATGAAATAATCCTAATTGTGGAATTCAAACTTTTTAAAAAAACAATCAAAGGAAATAAAATTTCATCGATTGCCTCCCATATAACAACGTCAGTAGCTTGACTTTTTTTTTTGCTCACGGTGGTTCAAATGGTTGGTGCAATGGTAGTGTAGTCACTGATCTCACAATTTGCATATGAGTTACCATGCTATGGATTCCACCTTCCTTGTGATTCTCCTTCCTTCACCTTCTTTTACATCATCGTTTCTTTCTGAATGGATTCCCAGGATCCTCAATATCTTCCCATTGTCCTCGAGGTTCGGTTTTCTTGATATTAGTTGGAGGTAAAGGATAACTGTTGTCTTTCTTTGACACTTTGAAGGTTATTTGCTGCGTTCCTACCCTTAGAGTTAGTTCATCCCATCAATGTCAATTATTGAGCGAGCAGTGGCCAGGAACGATTATCCAAGGATCATAATGGTTTCCACATCTTCTCTAATATCCAATATATAGAAATATGTGGGAAAGGTAAATTTATCAATTTGTACTTGCACGTCTTTAATAATCCCCTTCGGTTGGTGAACTGTTATGCTGGTCATTTTTACTAACATCTTTGTGGGTTCTAACTATCCTAACCCCAACTTCTGACTAAAGGTATAGGGCATCATATTGATACTCGCTCCCAAATCAGTGAATTCCCTATCTATGTTGACTCCATTGATACTGCAAGGAATATAAAAATTCCCTGGGTCCTTTTTCTTCTATGCTATGTTAGGGATTTCTTCCGCTATGTGATCCTTAACTTTCTTCTTGACCGATTCCCTTAATGTGAGCCTCGTTTGTAATTATTCCATTATGTCCTTAACCTTATTTGATTCAACCTCCTTAAAATTCCTCGTTGCCTTACTTGAAATTGACTTCTGCTGAGCTAGAATAGAGTATGGAATTTTAGGTTGAGGTTCTTTGATTGGCTCAATTACGAGTTCACTTGGAAGGAATTTCATAATTACTTATCCTTTTCCTTTATCTCCGTCTTCCTTCACATGTTCAAGTTCCTTTTCCTAGTTCCAAGTGATGGCCATGATTTGTTCTTTTAGGTTAGACTCGGTGTTGCTTGGAAAGGTTCTCACAGTCCGAGTAGATATTGCCTCTGCTAGTTGACCTACTTGGACTTCCAGATTGTGTACTGAAGAGGTATGGTCCTTGGTGACTTGCTTGAATTTGCTTTCAAGCCTCCTGTGTGCATCTTTTATGTCTCCAATTTTATCTAAAATCTTATCCAACTTAGATTCCATTGAGCTTGGTTTATCTTGTTGAAAGCCTGATTATCCTTAAGGTCTGAACTGTCCTTCAGCATTGTTTATCCAAGAGAAGTTAGGGTGATTCTTCCACCCAGGGTTATAAGTGTTAGAGTAGGGATTGTTGCCGTTGTTGACTTCCTTGGTTGGATCCGTGTTCCAAATTTTGCTAAAATTCCTTGACCATTGTTGATTTCGCGATTTCTTCTTCTTCTTCACGTCGAGCTTTCCTAATGGTTCATTTTAGTTGAGTGATGTATAAATCTACGATTTCAGCTATATGACTCGAATCTCTCGTGACTCTTATATTTGTGCAAGGGCACGATTTCAAAAGTAGAAAAGAAAGAACGAAAACAAAAAATTAAAAAACTAACTAAACACTTTAAACTATAGAACTAAACTAATCACCTCCTCAGCAATGACACTAAAAACTTGATCGTGGTTTTTCGATGTGTATAAGTTCTAATTAATAACCTCAACAATCCACAAGTGCACGGGGTCATTCATGTAGTACCTAAGGTGTTGATCCCATGAGGAGGGTTAATCTAATCCTAAAATATAAAACCAAAACAATGCACAATATTTAAAATGTAACGAAACTAAAATAGGAATGCAATTCAATCAAGTAATTCAATTCAGGAATCAATCATAAAATATTAACAAATTAGCAATTGCAATGCACACATTCAAGAATCGTCCTAAAGAACTACCAATTGAGAGAAAGGAGAATTTTTACCTATCTTTGACGCTAACCTAATTGATTATGAATTATTAGATTATTAGTCCTAAACGATCCTAGGTTTGATTACTCTCTCTCGAGTTATAACCATTAACCCTAATTTGTAAACCCTAATCAGATTATGGAAAATTGCAATTTCTCAATTAACAATTTATCCAAACCCTAATTAGATCTGAATTTTTCCAATAGACTATCAAGAACTTATGTAAGATCTCTCTTCATACAATTACCGATTTGATTAATTTCTCGTTCTTATTAAATCACCTAACTCTCATTAGCCCAATTTATTTATTTTTCATTTGATTTACCCTCTCAATCTATTACTGAATTATGCAATCTCAAAAATCAATCAAAATGAATCCAAATAATATAAAATAGTCATATTTTTATTAAATCAAAGATAAAAACAAACCGAAGGTGAGTTTAGACATCCTTAACATTCACACAATCCTATCATCAACGGTCATTCCAATTCTATACATTAATAAAATTAAAAATACACTAGAAACAAGATCTGAATGGATTATGGAGGCAGCAACGTCGAGAAACCTCCTATTCTGGGAAGTACTTCACGTCAACTTCTTCTTTACATCTCTCTTCCTTCTTCTCTTTCTCAATCTCTTGATGAACTCTCTCTAGGGTTTCTCAGTGGTAGCTGATACAAAAGCTCCTTCATCTTCTTTGTCTTATTCTTTATATACCTTTTGTGTTCTGGGCAGCCCTAGGGTTTTCTAAGGTCTAAAAGGTCCAAAAACTCCCTTAAAACTTGACTTTTCTGAGTATCTGTACGTCTTCCCGATGTAGGCCACAACCGTGGCCCTACAAGCCACGGTCATGGGCCACATCTGAGTCTTCTGTCACGATCGTGGGCCTTATTTTAGGCTTCTGTCATGTGGGCTAACTCCAATGCTTATGTCATGATCGTGGCCTATTGTGCCACGATCATAGGCTATTGTTTTGGCCCGAGTGTCTAAAACTTCTCCATTCTTCAATGTTGACTCTGAAATACTAACAAATACATCAAGGTACTTCAAAGACATAATAATTAAGCTCAAAGACTTGTACTAACCCATAAAAAACACTTAAACACAATTAATTAATAAACTAACACAATTATAACCTAAACACATACTAAACGATTAGGTTAACACTTAAATACATATCAATTAATCCCTAAAACATGATGCAATTCATACTTATCACTACTCCTTACCTGTTAACCTTGAATAACACAGAACATGAAAAGTGAAGACAAAATGATGAAAACTCTTTCTTAAGGTATGTTGTTTGTATGCTTATTTGTATCTAACAGCTTGTCTTTGTTTTAGAAAAGGTTTTGTCGGTGCAAAAGTAATAACTCAAACTACATCAAAGTGGGCAAAGATAGATCAAAAGAAAAACTAACAGTAGAATGACCACCATACATGTACATAGAAACAAAACAACAGTAGAATGGTGTACTCACACTTATTAAACTTTGCTCCAAAAAATAGCTATGTTTTCTCGTTGGTCTTTCAGATCAACAAATTCAAAACTTCACAAAAGTATATATAACCAACTATCAAAAGTAGATATTGAAATGTAACAAAGTTCTAACTGTTACAGAAAACACAATAACAAAGAAGCTTGAATAAAAAAAATTGAAAATATCACTACCTTACATATATCTCTTAACATATTGAAACTTGGATAAAACAAAACAAATTGGAACTCTATATGATATGTTCTTCCGTCCTCCTCTTCAGTAAGTCATCAGCAGCAATATCAAATCAAAAGAGCAGTACCCCTTCGAAATTAAAAAAATAAAGGCCAAATTTAAAAGAAAAATATAATAACAATGACAAATCTTAAATAGAAAGAACATAAGGATTTCGTGGCCGAATAAACCAAAACCTAAGCTTAAGGAACATGGGATGGACGTAGAGATAATCCCTTCCGTCATGGTGCTTAGTCGTAGAAGAAGGAGTTCGAAGTTGCTTCAACAATTTCGTTATCTTAGACCAACTGGGAGAGATCTGAGAATAGATGATTAACTTCACAGTAACTGCCCAAGGAGGTAACGAATAGAAATCGATTTCTGCATCTATAGGTTACCCACAAGTATCATATTTACCTACATATATAGAGGTGGTGAGAGATGGTTAAGAGGCAAGAGATTCTAAAATGAAATCTAAAGTTCAATAGCATTAGGTATATCCGAATGGTGAGTGTTGACAAACCGGTTGAACCGATTACTAAAAAACTGGTCGGTTCTCTGATAAATCAATCGGTTTTTATACTCAGAGTTTTTTTATATAAAACCGAACTAGTCAACTAGTCGATTTATATTTTTTTGGTCAGACCGATTGGTCCGATCCAGTTTTTAAATCCTTACCTATTATGGTCCACATCCTTTTCTCTGCTGAAATAAGGAAAAGTCTTTTCAAATTTATAATTTTCTACTTATGTGGAGGAATTTTAGGAATCAATCACCAAGGGGCTAAGCTATTAACTTTATGAGTTTAAATTATACACTTGTATAAGAAAACTTTAGAAGGTCAAGAATAAGCTTAAGATTCTCATTCGAAAGAAGTTTAATAATACATATCAGGCTAAATGTCATGTCAAGGAGAAGCTAAAAAGGCTCAAACCAATCTTTAACATTCTCCTTTTAATAAGGAACTACAAGTAGAAAAAAAAACTAGTTTTACTTAATTACCATCCCACTATTGATGTAAATTACTCTTTTTTAAAAGAGCCTTGGCACAGTTCCATTTTATCGGTTGGACCGATAAATAAAGATATGATGCCTTACTTGATTTTAGTATTCAATGTTTGTATATGATTTTTTGATGATTGGTGAGGAAACGATTGGCCAATCGTGTGCTAGGCACAACAGATTAAGTGACCCTCGTACCCTTGACGCTAGTACATAAAAGTCGAGTCCTTGTAACGACACCATTCTATAGGACTCGTGGGCGATTGCACACTTAGAGGTTTGGTCACCGACGAGGTCATCATATATGGTCATGATGCTCTTGTCGACCGTAGTCTGGACTCACCACAGATGAAAGTCGAGCAAAAACTGGGATTCGGTGGGTGTGCACACTAGTTTGGTTGACTAATGGTGACATACATAATTGTTTTGGCTTATTCTAAGATTTGGCTTCCTAACGAGATTTGACTTTTACATGTGATGCTTTTTTGCTCATATGAATTAGAACTGGAACCTATGTTCACTGCATGAGTGATTAATAGGCTAGGCCTATGTGGTTCCTAACCAATATGGCATGGGTCATAGACTAGGTCTATATGTTTCTATGTCGTGTATATTCACTTTATAGCTGATTATGTGCATGTTAGATGTGTAAAATTGCCCTTAGTTTATTTAGACCGTTTGGTGTGTACCAGGTTCTATTTGCGATATATTTTTCTTTTGCTCACTGAGAGCATAGTGTACTCACCCCCTCCGCTTGCTAACCATGTAGGTTAATTTGGTGAGTTTGAAGTTCTGATTGGATCGTGTGGTCTTTTGAAATTTTTAAAGTATTACCGCACGTGGATAGTCTTTATTTTGTACTTTTGTTATATAGTAGCTCATGATTATATTGATATGCTCTAAAAATTTTGTAAATTAACTATTGACTATCTTATGGTTTGTAAATGACTTTTGTGGGAAACTTTTTGTGCTATCCAAATGTTTTTTTTAAAGATATTCAGTTAGCCTTGTATAGTCAGGTTAAGGGTACTATGAGTATTCTTAAACTGGGTATGCGGCGGTTGCCATAAGTTCGATGTGATTTCGGGTCATGACATCAACATTTTCTTTTCGTACCCAAGTGATACATACAGTTATGTTGCAGAATTATGCATGAAAAGGCATCAACTATTGTTAAGTTCTGGTTTAGATAAAACATAGATAAATAAGATTAACACAGAACTTATTCTCATAAACAATAGTTCCACAAATATGTCATTACATGTTGCAATTATTAGAGATAACCTGGAAAAAGTAGAGTCTGTGTGATAATTATATAACAAAGCACTGTAATCATAAATTGACATAAAAATTGTGCTATTCAACTTTTACATTCTCCACAGTTAGTCAGTCTCTATCTTGGTCTTCTATAATCGAAATTCCAACATCTTATCTTCTTTTGAATGCTTGGCCTCACATTAAGACGAGGTGTTATCTTCTGACCCAGAAATCTGTCAGCCTACATTGTGAACAAGCCAGAGTAAAACATTAGCCTTCATCTCCAGTTAATAAGAAACAATCAATAGTTTTTAATAAAGGGTTTGGACAAAGGGGGTGTCTAACCTGAGATCAGTATGATATCCAGATGTTGTGGATCTCATGAGTACCTCGTGGGTCAGATAATGCATCGACCCATCGACGGATGAATCTCTCTTCCTTGCATACAATAGAAAGGTCGAAGGAAATTGCCATGAGAAATCATACAATCTTCATTGCAAACTGAGCCTTTGTTAATAAGCATATAAGTATTAAGCCCTAATCCTTCCATATGTCTGTAATCCTGGGGAATACCCAGATCATCAAAAAGGAAGGTGAACATATGCAAGCTTTCGAGATGATGGGAGAAGAAATCCACAATTCTCCAATTCTCCTGGATATGAGACTTGGGGTGGTTTAAGGGCATGAACCATGTTTGGGAACTTCATTCCATCACGAATAAAGAAAACAACTGTTCTTTTTCTTCAAAATCGAAAGTCTTAGGGAAATTGTTTTCCACAAGGTCAAAATTTCCCTAAATCAACAAGCAAATAAGATAACATAAGAATGAATGAAAGGCATGTTCTCCAAACCTAATTAGCAAGATTAATAGACACAACTCATGGCATTGAACATACACGTTGCTTAAAAACAAAATTAAAACATCAGAGAACTACCCAGCTCTCTGGTGTAAAATTTCATAACAAAGCCTCAAGGATCCCTCAAGGTTTCAGGACTTCCTCACTCATGGACAACTGTTGAGAAGTGTATAATGACAGGAGTTTGCACTCCTGGAGCTAGGAGGAAATCAGCATATGTAAGTTGAGAGATATCATCGGTGACCTTTGCACTTGATCCCCTAGCATGGACAACATGTTCTGGGATCCTTTCCCTATCAAAGTTGGCAACAAAATCCGTAAGAATATGAAAAACACCTACTTTATAAGTATTAAAGCGCAACAAAACCCATAAGAGAAGATAAAATGTACGCTCAATAACAAGAAACAAGTAACGAGAACGAAAAGAATAAGACATCCGGTTATATCATTCAACAAAACTACCAAATTTGGTATCATTCAACATACAATAAGAATTTCTAATCACAAGCACAAGGATGACATCCAATACTAACGGTTTCTATAAACATAGAGCTTTAATAACAGATAACGAGTAGGTTTTTGTGACCATGTAGCTTTAAGAACGTATAACGAGTTTAAGCATAACATTTACGCATATCAAAAGTCCAACGCAATATCAAATTATACCATTGAAAGATGAAAAAGCTACCTCGAGAGCCAACAATAAGTAAGGAGTTGTTATTCCAACCTAGAGCACCAGAGTTGGTAGTAAAGTAAGCAGAATTGTAAGCACTTGATGGGTAGTACCGTAAACAAGCAGAACAAAGAACTCCGTCAACAAAAAAAGAAAAGCAAAATGAGAATAGACAATCCAGCCATCATCATAAAGGTCGAAGCTTGTCGACTGAGAAACAAAATCATCTCAACCCAACAAGACAACAAAGATAGACAAGAAAACCCATTTCACATAATCCCAAAAAACAAAGAAAATCAACCATTATGTTCTCAATAAATAGATTCAATAAGAGAAACATGAAGAAAGAGCATGCACATTTAGGTATAAGTACCTTGTAAGGATCCATAGCAAACAGCGATTAGAGAGAGGTAGATAATACCACACACAAAGACAAAACCAATTTGTCAAAGATTGTAGAGAGTGAAAGAGGAAACTTGCACTAAAAACGCGAGTGCAAAATACAGAGTAATGACTCCCATTCCTCTGGATTATGAGAGGAATGGAGTAATGCCCAAAAATGGGTAATCAAAATAATCACTCTTCAATTATTGTTCCTTACCAAACTCTACCTTTCATTCCATACTCATTCCTCTTTCCTCTTTCCTCATACCCACTAAACAAGCACACCCTCAATTGTTTGTAGCTTAGGCATTTTTGAATTCTAATGTCTTTTTAGACCAATTTTTACAAAGAAAGCTAAAGTTAATAAAAATGCTATTAATTATTACACCAATTGTTACTCATGAGATGATCAAGATCTCCTAAGCTCACAAATGAAGGTTTATAAGAATGCATTCGGTGATTTTGAGACGTTCATTACTATTCATCAAAGAGATAAAGTTAATTCTAGTATATATATTTTCACCTTTGTTACTTGTTGGAAATTAATAATCACTTTATTAAGTTTATAATGTTATTTTTGTTGTTGTATAATTGTTTGGTGAGACCAATTCTAAAGAGGTGTTCTAAAATTGGAAATGTTTGCAATTCAAATTTTAAGTCAATGTATGAATACATTAGGGTATGAAAGGAATTGGAGCACATTTGAATTTATTCATTCTAAGAAAAGGAATAGAATGAAATACAAAAGATTGAATAACTTAGTTTTTTTCCAATATAACTAAAAGCTTCGATAAAGGTATGTTATTATCATTATTAAGTTTAATATATATTTTTGTAATTTCTTAATAATTTAATTTTATTTGTTTAATAAGACTTTTAGTATAACAAATAGTTCTGTAGATTCAATTTGTCTTGACCATATCGATCTTTTAGTTGATTGGGCTTTTAAGGAACTAAGTTTGATAGATGATAATGACTTGAAAGATAATCTTAGATGGAAAAGTATTAACGTCATTTAGCGTAATGAATTTGAATGATGGTGAACATGAGGTTCCTCTCATTGATGATGATTTTAGAGATCAATGTGATTTGAGCGAATATTCAATTGAATTAAGTTCTAAGTTTTTCATTCTTTTCTTCTTTTAATTTCACTTGTATTTGATGCATATGTTAAAGTC
>JANIIA010485229.1:0-15882 GCA_027478495.1 Erythroxylum alaternifolium | reverse complement strand
TGTAAGTATCTACAATTAACAGTTATATTCTCATCTCTTTTCTTTGCTGTATTTTAATTGAATTTGCTTTATAAAATTTATTTTAGTTATAATTAACATTTTATTCTTATGCAGGAAAAGTCTTTGGGCGTGGCACCTACACCCTGTTAACTATTTCTGCACACTCATACTAAGAACCATGACGGGGTGACATTCGTCAACGAACGTTGTAGAGAAGTAAATGTAAGTGAAATTTATGATTTAATATTAATAAGATGCTTCATAATTATCACTTACTAATATATAAACATTGCTTTCTAATAGGACCAAATACAACAAACTATTGAGCGGCGGTCTCAGCAATCCGAAAATGTTGATGAGGCTGACACTTATTTGGAAGCAGTTGGTAGTAGGGATCGTTGTGGGAGGATATTCGGACTTGGATCATTTGCAAATACGTGTTATTCGCAATCCTCCACATCTAGTACAGCAACATCTGCTAGGCGGTCTAACAACAATAAAGTGGAGCAATTTGAGATCACAGTGCAAACATTGTTGGAACAGATGCAGCAGATGCAACAGACAATAGTAGCGCAACAGCAGTCGTTTGACCTGTACACTTAGCTCTTCCGGGAGATGGATGAATTGAAAGGTAAGGGTAGCAGGTCACTGCACCAACCAGACGATCCACCAGCTCCAGATCAGAAGTGTAGTATTGGTCATTAAAAGAGTTCAGTGAGAGAAGATCAGAGTTGAGAGCTTTGAGAGTTGAGAGCTTTGGGGGAGAGTTCTCATTGTAAGGGCTTAGAGTAGGGAGTTCTTGTAAGGGCTTCGAGTAGGGAGTTCCTTGAGTTCTTCGAGTAGGAGGTACTCGTGTCTTTTGTTAACATTTTGGTGAGAGTTAATGAAAGAGGTAGCTTCGACTACATTTAAAAATCTCTTATTTCTTTCTTTACTCTATTACACTTGTGTTCTTTTCGTGTGTGAGGGAAACACTTAAACACCTATGTGCGCGTGAGGTATTCGAGGGCTAACGAAATTGTTCGGCAATATTCACATGAGAAGGTTGAATCTTTGCTTAAGCAGACCGAAGCGGGATTGCCGCACGAAGGTGGGCGCGACTTGTGGTGAAAGTTCGAGTCCAAAGTAGACCTTTGTGACACTATGCCCGGGCACATTGGATATACTCAGTTGGTTATCTATGAATCTTTTCCCAGCTATTGCTATTATTGCAAACAATTAGGGAGAATAAGACGAAGGACACAAGTGAGGGAGGAAATAAGATGGGCCTTGCACAAAATAAAGGTGATGTAAATGGGAATGATAGAACCCAAATGGATGATTCAGCCCAAGAAGGTACGAAGATAGTACAGAATCAGCCTGTTCAGGATTAAGAGCTGGAAAATGGAGTGGGACAGGAGAGTATACATTGTAAAACAAGGGAGGAAGGGCTGGATACTGAGGAATCTATTTGGCCTAGTGGCACACACCCAAAGGCCACCAAAATGAGGACAGAGTCAACTATAGGAGATGGGGAATGGCAGCAAATTACTGCAAAGTTTGGGAACAGAGGAAAGGGTCCTTCGATACAACTGGAAAAATTAGCACTAAGGAGCTCACCTAGGCAGCAACCAATTGGCAAAGTTGATGGAGGTGAAAAGAAGATTACCCTGAGTAAGGTTGGCAATAAGAGGAAAGGCGTATCAGCTCATAATCATAAAACAGTACCAAATGGAATTAGTGGCAGATTTACCCCTGGTACTAGTACAGTTTCCTCTAAGGCAAATGCTCTGGTGAATACTAAGTCTGCAAGTTGATAAAGGAGGGGCTGTTAGATAGGAAAATCAAGGATCTTCGAAGAATGAAAGAGGTAAAGAGGCTGCTTCAAATACTAAAAAAAGTAGGAGAAGGTCAGACCTCCTCTCATGAGCCATAAATATCTTCTGTTAGAATGTCTGAGGCCTTAATAAGGCCTCGAGACAAGTTAGTATTGGTAAGTTGATTAGCCAACACAAGTGTAAAATTTCCTATTTTCTAGAAACTAAATTATCTTTGGAGAATTTGCTTTTGCTGATGGGAAATCGATTTCCTGGTTAGAACTTTTATCATAATTTTGATCATATAGCTTGTGGGAGAATGGTCGTAGTATGGAATCTGCATTTTATCCACTGCCAAGTGGAAATCATTGAAGAGCAGTTTATCTATTGTAGAGTACAATGTCTTACTATTCAGCTCTCATACACTCTTTCATTTGTTTATGGTCTGTACAGTGTTTCTAAACGAAGGGAATTATGGCAAGGACTGATGGGCATAGGGTCGAGAATTAATATGCCTTAGAGTATTTTGGGTGATTTCAACTGTGTTTGTGCTGCTAGGGAATGAATGGGTTGCAATCCGCCTTCTGCCTATATATTGAAGGATCTGTTAGATTTTTAGATGTCCCTTGGATTGGATGATGCTCCTTCATTAGGGGAGTTTTATACTTGACATAAAAACCATCTTTGGGCTAAACTGGACTGAGTGCTTCTGAATTCTGCTTGGAGCTCTGCAAGGCTGGGATGTTTAACCAATTTTCTCAATAGGTTACCTAATTCTGACCATTGCCCTTTCATGGTGGATTGTAATAAGTTAGAATCTCAGGGTAGAAAACCTTTCAAATTCTTTAACATGTGGCTCCAACACCCCATATTTCAGGATATTCTTTGCAGTTGTTGGGAGATGCAAGTGGAGGGAACAAAACAATTTAACCTTTGACAGAAATTGAAGGCTCTCAAACATCCACTGAAATTACTTACTACTGAAAAATATGAACACATATCTGCTAAGGCTAAAAGGACGACAGATGAATTCCAACATGTGTACAAACTTTCTTGAGCAGACCCGAGGATGATTTCCTACTCCAAGATGTAGTTGAGAAGAGAAAGAAAGCTAAATTCTTGTTGGATGCTAAGAAAAAATTCTTTCAACAAAAATCTAAATGTAATCATCTCTTTGAAGCTAATAAGAGTACGAAATATTTTCATTCAGTGGTTCAAAAAAGAGGGATACAAAATGCAATCACTCTTCTTCTTAAAGAGGATGGGTCTCAGACCCACTCTTTGGAGGAAGTAACAAATGAATTTCTCAGGTTCTATAAAGAGCTGTTAGGCTCTTCTTCCTCTATTCACTGCATAGATCCGTCTGTGGTAAATAGGGGACCATATCTTAATGATGAAGCATAAGAAGGATTATTGGCACCTATTTGGGATGGGGAAATAAAAACTACATTATGGGATATAGGCAATGATAAAGCGCCTGGACTGGATGGCTACTCTTCAGCTTTTTTTAAATCATAGTGGGTTGGAGTTGGACAAGATCTTCGTGCAGCAGTGAAGGAGTTCTATGATTAGGGAAGATTGTTAAAACAATTAAACCATATCATTCTATGCTTAATTCCAAAAAAGAAGGCTAATAAGAAAGTTTATGATTTCCGGCCCATTGCATGCATGAATGTGGTTTATAAAGTGATATCAAAAATTCTGTCCAACCGAATGAATGTAGTGGTGGGCAAAGTAGTTGATACAGCTCAAGCAGTCTTTATTCCTTGTCGATATATGCAAGATAATATCTTTTTGGCACAAGAATAGGTGAGGGGCTATACCAGAAAATGTATTTCGCCTAGGTGTATGCTCAAAGTGGATCTTGCTAAAGCTTATGACACTGTTGAGTGGGCTTTCCTTGAGGAAATGTTGAAAGGGCTGCGTTTTCCTCATCTCTTCATATATTGGATCATGGAGTGTGTTTCCACCACTTCATTCTTTATTTCGATTAACGAGTCTCTTCATGGTATGTTCAAAGGCAAAAGGGGATTACGTCAAGGGGACCCTATGTCTCCCATCCTATTTCTCTTTTGCATGGAATACTTTTCTAGATTGGTCAAGGTGAGAATTGCTTCTTCCCCCTTCAATTTCCAGCCCAAATGTCAGCGACTTGGTATTACTCCTTTCGCTTTTACAGATGGCCTTATGTTATTTTCCCGTGGGGATTCTCATTCCATACACCTCCTAATGACTTTTTTGGCTGAATTAGGTCAAGTTACAGGTTTGAGAGTAAATCCCTCCAAATCTAATCTGTATCTAGCAGGTGTGGGAGGTTGGGAGCAAGACCACATTCTCCAGATGGTGGAGTTTCCTTTAGGGGAGTTCCCCATTCATTACCTAGGGATACCTCTGGTTCCCATGAAGGTATCCGTGGCATAATTTTCTGTCCTCATTGAATCGATGGAGGCTTTCATTAATGATTGGAATGGGAAGACTTTATCTTATGCGGGACGCATTGAATTGATCAACTTTATTATTCAAGGGGTTCTCTCCTTCTGGTTTCAGGCATTTGCTATTCCTACCACTATATTGGGAAGGATAAATTTTATGTGTAGGATGTTCTTGTGGGGAGGTAAACATTTTCAGGTGGCTTGGGATACCATTTGTGTACCAAAAGAGGAGGGAGGTTTGGGATTAAAAAAATGGTAAATGGTGGAATTTGGCTCGCCTTTCAAAGGTGTTATGGAATATCCACTCTAAAGTAGATTCTCTTTGAGTCAGGTGGATACATGAGGTTTATTTAAAGGGTATTACAGTGTGGGATTGGGAGCTTAACAATTGAGATTCTACCCTTATGAAAAAACTAGCTTTGCTTCGTGACATTTTGGTAAGGAAAATGGAAGGCCGTGGGCAAGTGGACATTAGGCTTCAACAATTTTGTACGAATGGGCTGCTCTCTTTATAGAAAATTTATGACTTGATTTAGACGAGACATAGGATTAAGCCATAGATGTTGTTTATTTGGAAGCAGTACATCCCGCCTAAATTCTCCTTTATATCTTGGCTTAGCCTTTATAATAGGCTCCCAACTAAAGACAAGCTGCTCTTTTTGGATATTGATAGAACTTTTACTTTATGTAAGGTTGATAGGGAAATGGTGGAGCACCTTTACTTTAACTGTTTATTTACCAAAGATGTTTGGCAAGGTATCCAGGATTGGTTAGGCATGACCTAGCCTATGACCAGGCTACATAGTGCAATCAAAAGGATTCAGAGATCTTACAAAGGAGCGCATCTGAGAAGCAAATCAGCTAAACTGGCCGTTCTTTGCACTGTGTACATAATTTGGAAGATTAGAAATGCAATCTAGTTAGACTCTTCTTCTTTTATGAGCTATGATGTAATAGTCAAGATCAAAACTTTAGTTTATAAGGTTTTGTATAGATTATATCCTCTCGATATGATTTCTTTTTGATGTATGTGGACACTTGTAGATTGAAACTCTCTTGGATGTACTGAGGACTCTTCGATTGTACTAGAGGTAATTTTTACTCCCCTCCATTTGGATGTTATGGGGTAATAGGTGTAAGGGATATAGAGTAGCTATAGGTTTTGACACTCCTGGTGCTGCAGGTATGGGTAGAGCTTGGGTTGACTTAGACTCCATACTTCCTTTGTGCTGACATGTAGGAGAGGAGGTGTTCAATGCTTATTAGTGCTTGGGTCTGTGGTAGGCAGAGGTGGATGCCTTCAGTGATGTTGTAAGTGATGATGATAATTTGACTTCATGGTTGGTTTGGTAGGATGGTGGTTGCATATGTTACTAATTAAGGGCAGTTGATACTTGATGGAAGAAGCCTTTGGCTATAGATACTGTTCACGAGTTACGTGCATAGAGATACTGCTACTGTTCACCGATTACTATTCATGGCAGATGGTGCAATCACGGCAGCCAAATGTTGTGAGCTTTGTTGAGCTGTCTTGGTGATGTGCTAGAAGACAATATAGATACTTTGGTTAGTAATTTTGTCTTGATGGACAAAGCCTTTTCTCTGGAACCGCTACCTAAGCCTTATGTGCATGGGGATACTGTTTTTGACTATGCTACTGTTCACCAAGTACTGTTCATGGTAGAAGGTTTACTATTCACCGCCAGACATTATTCACTGTCGGACACTATTCATCATCAGAAATGCTGTTCACCGACAGAAACACTGTTCACTGTAGTAGCTGACTTCTAGTTGCTTTGCATGCCTAGCCTTATTTTGGTTGTTTTATCAGTAGAAGATGACATCTTGATGATTATGGCAAAGTTGCATAACTAGCCTCCTTTTGGATGTATTAGGGTACTTTGTTTATTTTCTTTGGATGTATTGGGGATGTGGGTGTAATTTCTCTCATTTATGTGATCCTTTAGATGAGTGGGGACCTCTGCCCCGATCAATCTTCCTTTTTTTTAATTTTTGTACTACTACTTCTATTTTATAGGAGAAGCTGTTTGATTATTAAGGGTAGGGGTATGCCCCACAAGACCGTATAAATTCTCAATTTTGGTATAATACATTTACATTTTACCAAAAAAAAGAGATATTAGTCATCAGTAGTGTGAGTTTTGAGTGTTCTCAACATGGGATATTTTCTCCTAAGTCACGCATAAAACCAAAACCAGTTACACTTTTTTTGATTTTGGGTTCCTTTGAATTTACTGTGTTCTGTCTCATGCTCTTTAGTGTTCCAGTCGACATTTTGTGTGGATTCCTAGTCACTCAATTGTCGAATCAATTGTTAAGGTTGAAAATTTCTGGATGATAGATTCCAATTAAGAGGGAGAAACTATTAGGGCTTCATTTTTCATTGATGTCTTCGCAAATTTGTGGAATCAATTTGGAGATTTTTTAGGGTTTCCAGGTTGAGGCATCCAATTCTATGTTGCGGAAATTTTAGGGCCTCATTATTCTAAGGTGGCTATTCCAGAACTGATGTTCGTCAGACTTGATCTATTTCTTTGGGGGTTGGTTTGATTGTGAGGGTTTCTGTGTTTCAATAGTCGGGGGGGTTAGGGAGGATCTGATAAATTTGAACTGTCAGGGAGGCCTGCAGGTAGATTGTGTTCAGTTGGATAGGGGTTTAAGATACCAGTGTAAGGTGCTGAACTGCAGTATGTAGATGGTGTGAGAGGCGAGTAAATTGACTGCGAAAGTGTGTGGGATTCTAAAGAAGGTATTGATGCCTGTATTTACTAGATTGGAGGATATTGAGAGTAGGGGTGGTGTGGGAGAAGACTATCGAGGAGAGTTGGTAGGCCACTCAATAGAGTTGGAGAAACATCGAAACTCAACAAAGCAAAGTAGGGATATCACTAAAGAATGTGTGCTAGGGCTATAATCTCCAATAGCAGCAAATGGGGAAGAAAACTATCTGGAAAGTCACGCAAAAACCTCCCCAAAAGGGCTAAAGATCCAATCTGCTATCAGGGCTTACAAAGGTGGTACAGAAAGGAACTCTAGTGTAAATGCCGTAGGTAATGTAGTTCTAAACTCTAATATGACATCAGAAGGGGGATGAGGATGCATCAACTTCTGATGAGTATACTGAAAATATTGATGTGAATAAGGAGTTATGTGACTCGGAAGAGAAGGGGAGTGACTCGAGTGAAACTGATGCAAGTTCGGAGGACGCAAAAAGTGCTCATCAGGTGCTTGGTGAAATGCCAGACTTAGTAGTTCCTATCAAATACAAGCATCCAACTACGGGTTTGCCTGCGTATGATGGAGGGGAAATTGGGATCCGTAAGCTAAAAGAAAACTTGTCAACCCCAATATAGCCCGCTAAGAATGCAGCACCTATAAAGCCCTCCTTTGTTAGTTTATTTAGTAATAACAGAGAGCTAAACCAGGGGCTCCATCTAGAACAATTTGTTGTGGAAGATGAGGTAGTAATGGAAGCTACAGATGTTTCTTCACTTGAAATAGATTAGGGATATTATCTAGTGGGGTGTTTCATTGGTAAATTCGGGGGGATGAAGGCTATTGAAGGGTTAATGAACAAATGGGTTGTAAGATGCAAAGTATTACCACATAACTGGGGTTGCATCATTTTTCAATTTAAATCTGAAGAGGAAAGAATTTAGGTACTAGCGGGTGGGCCTTACTCAATATTTGGAAAATCTCTAATCTTGAAGAAGCTATCTAAAGGCTTTTGTTTTGATTATAGAGAGTTTATGAAAGTGTCATTATGGATACAACTCCCTAACATTCCTCTGGAACTGTGGAATGCACGAGGTTTGTCAAAATTGGGATCCAGGATAGGCAGACCAATTTGTACTAATTGTATAACTAGCACCAAGGCCAGGATAGGTTTTGCCAGATTATTGGTGGAGGTCAATGTAGCCAACAAACCAGTCCTCAACTTTGATGTTCGAATGCTTGAGGATAGTAAGTATACTCAACATGTGGTGTATGAATCTTTCCCTAGCTATTGCTATGCATGCTAAAAGTTCAGACATACTCCTTGTGATTGTAAGTCTAAGATTAGGAAGAAACAAGCACCTGAGGGGAATAAGATAGCCTCTGTGGAGAAGCAACCACAGTTGGATAATAATGATGCAATTCAGGAGGGTGTGTGATACACGATCAGGATTAACCTGTTAAGAATAGTAAAATTGGTGTTTTGACTAGATAGGGGAGCACAAACAGCAGTCTTAGAGAGGAAAATTCCAATCCAAAAAGCTCAGTAAACCTAGGACATAATCTACTAATATAGGAGTGGAAGAATGGCAGAAAGCTGCCAAAAATCTAGAAATAGAGGAAAACATACCTCGACACAATTGGATATTTTAGTACACAGGGGATCTTCAAATCTGCCATATGTGGGAAATACTGAAAGGGTTCCCTCGGATACAGTAACAACAGAAAAAAGGAGCTTCTGGGCTCCACCGAGTTGGAAACACTGAACTTGATAAAAGTAAGGGTGTGGTTACAATTGCAATGAAGAACACTTCAATTAATGAAAGAATTCCATCGTTGCAAGCCAACAAAATAGAAACTACTGGAGGAAATGAGCGGTAGCAGGCTGGCTCTTTTGGACCTGATAAGAGTAAAGGTATTGCTCCAACTAAAAGATTAGGAAGTGGAAAAGCCTCCAACCATGCATCATGAATATTCTTTGCTGGAATGTCCGAGATCTAAATAAGGCCTTGAGACAACATCGTGTTGTCAACTTAGTGAGAGCACTATTGTAAATTAGCTTATTTTTTGGAAACAAAAATGAATATGGGGGGATTAAGGAGGATGATACATAATAGGTTTCAAGGCTCAGAGTATAGTCAAAATTTTGGAAGTATTGAAGGAGGTCGAATGTGTATACTATGGAACCCTCAAGGTTATAAGTGTGATGTGTTGGTGGTAGGAGACCAACTTATCCATTGCAAAGTCCATTGCCTTGTTACTTAACAAAGTTTTTTTGTCTCCTTCGTGCATAGACTATATAGTGTCTCTAAAAGAAGGGAACTGTGTTAGTAGTTGATGGAGATGGGTTCAGCCATTTCATTACCTTGGATGATAATGGGAGACTTTAACTGTGTTTGTACTGCTGAGGAGAGAATGGGATGTCAACCCCCTTCTACTTATCTCCTTAAAGATTTGGTAGATCTTTTGATTTCATTAGGGTTGGAAGATGCACCCTCTACAGGGGAGTTCTTCACATGGCAGAAAAACCTCCTTTGGGCCAAATTAGATAGGGTTTTATTAAATTAGTGTTGGGGATCAATTAGATATGCATGTTCAGCACATTTCATGAAAATGTTACCGAATTCTGACCATTTCTCGATTGTGATCACTTTAAAAAACTTGACTTCTAATAGGTAGAAACCATTCATGTTCTTTAATATGTGGATCGGCCACCCTAGATTTAGAAATATCTTAGCTACACATTGGGAGGAATAAATGGTGGGATCAGTCCAATTTGTACTACGTAAAAAATTGAAGCTCCTAAAGTAACCATTGAAAGCCCTGAACACATATGTATTCAATGACATTTCTGACAGAGTACAAAAAGCTATAGATGGTTTCCAACTAGCTTACAAAGCATCTTTGCAAAGCTGGAATGATCATGACTTGAAACAGGAGTTGAACATAAAGAAGAAAGAGGCTCAGTTTTTAATAAAGGCTAAGAGGCAGCTTTTTCAACAAAAGGCCAAAGGTACTCATCTTGTGGAAGCTGATAAGGGTACTAAGTATTTTCATGCAATAGCAAAAAGGAGGTGTATGCAGAATCACATTTCCTACGTAGTCAAAGATGATGGGACTAAGACTCAATCATTCCGAGAGGTAGAGGAGAGTGTTCTAAAGTTTTATATGGAACTCCTTGGTTCCTCTACTACTATGAGATATCTTGACCAACAGGTGGTGAGTAGTGGTCCTCTCCTTAATGCAGAGGAACGAAATTTGTTAGTAGAATCAAAAAGGGATGTGGAGATAAAAAATGCACTATTTGATATAGAAAATGATAAAGCATAAGGGCTAGACGGATACACCTCAACTTTCTTTAAAAATCAATGGGATGTGGTTGGACATGATTTACGCCAAGCAGTAAAGGAATTTTTTGAAAAGGGGAAGTCGCTTAAGCAAATAGACCATACTATTCTTACCCTAATAACGAAGAAGAAGACAGACTTGAAACTTTTTGATTTTCAACCTGTTGCATGCCTCAATGTTAGTTATAAAGTGATCACAAAGATATTATCCAATTGTATGGCCTCAGTTGTGGAGACCATAGTGGACCCAACTCAAGCAGCTTTTATGCCAAGACGGAATATGCATGATAATATTTTCCTAGCCTAGGAGCTTATGAGAGGATTTTCTAGGAAGCGAATATCTCCTAGACGCATGCTCAAAGTTGATCTTACTAAAGCCTATGACACAGTGGAATGGAATTTCTAGAAGCAATGTTAGGGATTTCTAGGTAAATTTACCAGATGGATTATGGAGTGTGTTTCCACCACATCCTACTTAATATCGGTTAATGACACTCTTCATAGGAAGTTTCAAGGCAAAAGGGGGCTTAGACAAGGATACCCCATCTCTCCAACACTATATCTTTTGTGTTTGGAATATCCCTCTCAACTAATCAAAATAAGAACCTCCAACACCCTCTTCAAGTATCATCTGAAGTGCTAAAAGTTAAAAGTTACACCCTTTGCATTTGCAGATAATCTGATGATGTTTTTAAGAGGTGACCATGCTTCCATTCAAGTTTTAATGAATACTTTGGTTGGGAATGTGGCTGGGTTGAAAGTTAATCCTTCTAAGTCAAATGTGTACTTAGTATGGGTTCAGGGCTGGCTAAGAGAGGATATCCTACAGATGGTGATATTTCCTACAGGAGACTTTTAGGTACGCTACTTGGGGATCCCCTTAGCACCTATGAAGGTTTCGGTTGCACAATACTCCATACTTATTTAATCCATGGAAGCTTATATTCATATTTAGAATGGGAAGTCCTTATCTTATGCAGGGAGGATAGAGTTAATTAATTCTATGATTCAAGGAGTATTCTCATTTTGGCTCCAGTCCTTCCCTATACCAATTACAATTGTAGAGAGAATAACCTCGATGTGAAGGCTATTTTTATGGGGAGGAAAACATTTTAAAATGGCATAGGATAACATATGTATACCCAAAGAGGAGGGAGGATTGGGTCTAAAAAATTGCAAGGTATGGAATTCGGCTTTACTTTCCAAAGTCTTATGGATTATCCATTCTAAAGTGGACCCTCTTTGGGTGAGATGGATACATGAAATTTATTTAAAGGGTTCCTCTGTATGGGACTGGAAACCTCATAACTGTGACTCTCCCCTCATGAAGAAACTAGCTTTGATCCGAGACTTATTGGTAGAGAAAATCGAGGGTCTAAGGTTTGTGGTAGAGAGGTTGCAGAATTTCTATATAAGAGAGATTCTTTCCTCGTAGAAAATTTATGAGATGATCCGGACTAAGTGTTAACAAAACCCATAGATATCTTTCTTATGGAAGCAGTACATACCTCCAAACTTTTCTATCATTGCATGGCTAAGCCTTCGTAATAGGCTACCTACTAAAGACAACTTGTTATTTTTGGAAATTGACAGAATATGCACCTTGTGTAATGAGGAGATGGAAACAGTCGATCATTTTTTCAAGTGTTCTTTCTCAAGAAAAGTTTGGCGAGGCATCCCAGACTGGTTAGGCATGACCCGAACTATGTCTACTTTGTCTAGCGCCATCAAGTGGATTAGAACCATTTACACTGGAGCTTGTCTACAAAGCAAAGTATCAAAATTGGGAGTCCTCTGTACCATTTATATGATATGGAAGACTAGGAACACAATTCAATTAGATCTTGCTTCTATTTTGAGCTTTGATATAATTTTTAAAATAAAAATTTTCATGTATAAAATCCTGTATAGATTATACCCTGCTGAAATAATCACTTTCTGATTTTTTTTGCATTTACTGACATTTCTATGGCTAAGGTATGCCTCTAGAGCCTTGTAGTCTTACTTGGTTGGGGTATGCCCCTAAGGACCATGTATTCTTTATAATGTTATTGGTGGGTAGTGGTCTTGCCTGTAAGCTTGATAGCGTATGGTTGTTCCTTGTAGTTGAGCAAATTACCACTTGGGTGTATTGGGGTCTTAGGCATTTTTATAGTAAACTTGAGTTGAGTCACTTGCCAGGGGTATGCCCCTTTGATTCTTGTATGGTGTTTGGTACAGTTACTGCAGGCTTTGGAGGCCACCAATGCTGCAAATATGTGTGGCGGGTTATCTAAGGTCTTTACTGGAAGGATGGACCCCAATTTTCGGCGTGGAGCACATGACCTAACTAGTCTCAACATTATTTGTTGTTGACTGCAGATCTATATGGACGGGGCTACTGTTCACCAAAGAGGATATCAGTTGGGGCTAAAGGGGGGTTGGTGTAGGTTTATTGCTATCATGGCAGCCGACGTGGATGAAGGAAAAAGAGGCTACATTTACTGTTCACTACGGAGGATGATATTAGCTACTGGATGGGGATGGTGCAGGAGAAATATTTAGCTGGGGTTACTATTCGAGGTAGTAGATGACATCTAATACTGACTAGCAGAAGGTGTAGGAGACTCAGATGGAAATGCTTCAAGATAGGGATGATACCCTCATCTAGATGAACAAAGAGATAGCTGGTTGGGTTACTGTTCATGGTATAAATGACTTTTAATTCTAGTTGGTAGCTGGTGCAGGTGACACATTTGGAGATGTTGGTTAGCCTCAGCTTTGATTGCTTCTCCACCTGCTGCTGGAAGGATTTTGTACTCCTAAAGTAAGCTGACAGTTGGTGCTGGTTTGCCAAGGAAACATTGTTCCTTGCAGCTGAGATTGGTGCTGGTAGAGAGTTGTACCTTTAGGAGGATATTGCAACTAGTGAAGGCTTCCTCCAAGGAGATTTTAGCTGATGCATAAGAGGAAGTCTTGTATACGGCCTCTATTCAGTTGTATAGGGATCTTGGTTAATACGCTCTTGGATGTATTAGGGAAGTGGTAATAAGTCATGTAGATTTTAAGATCCTACTGAAAAAGGGGTCGATATAGTTGGGCCAAGCCTAACCTCCCTTCTTTATTTGAATTTTTGTACCTGCTTGTAGAAGACTTTACATCTTTATGGTCAAGGTATGCCCCAAAGGACTGTGTATATACTTTTTTTCATATAATACATTTACATTTTACCCAAAAGAAAGAAAGAGCTATCAGTCTGTTGATCCTCACTATGTCCAAACCTTGTAACTTTCCCTATGTTGAGTTAAATTAAGCCTCAGGCTCCACTTCTAGTGGCACCCTTCCGTCAATTGCTTTAAGTTTCAGCCTTGCGAACATACTCCCTCTAGAACTTGAAGACTTTGAATTCTTATAAGGTGCTAGTAAAGTCCTAAAAGCAACGTTTTTCGATCCCTTGTCGGCATCGTTTATGGTGGAGAATAGGATAGTATCTGATCATCTTCGAGCCTTCAACTTTTGTTCTTAATTAATGAAAACATCCTTGACAAATGCTTTCATAGTTGTTCGTGTTTCATAAATCCAAGAATTTCACGTCTGACTATGAAATACGAATACCCCCAATAGTCCCTCTTAATCATTACTTCAATCCTAAAGGTCAACACAATAGAACTGAAATCCTATGATATTATCTTATGCTAATTGTAACAAGCTTAGACTTTCACGAATGCTCGTTTGGCACTTGAGTACACTCTCGTTCCCAAGTTATTCTTCTATACAAAACACTTTGCTAAAGAGAAGAAGGAATATGGGAGAATGTAAGAACACTTCTATTAAAGAACTCTCAAGAAAACTATAATGCTTACAATGCACTCTATGATCTTCTATCTTCTAAATAAGACAACCCCCAAAGGATATTTATACTTGCTTCTTCTTAGAATGGATGGTTAAGATCTACTTGATCTAATGGTTTATATTGACCTTCTAGAATTCTCTACACTACTCTACATACTTCATGTACATTATGTATATATCTATAACATTCTACAAGCTTCTATTAGATTTCATATTGTTCCACTATGATCTATAAGCTTCCACGAGCTTCTAGTCTTCTAACATATTCCAGAAGCTTCCAGGGTGTTCCATAAGCTTCTACCATACTTGAGAAGACTCTTTTGGGTCTCAAACCTCATCTTGTGTGTTTTAAAACATATGGAACGTGTCATTCTCCCCACCTAATCTGGCAACGTCCTTGTCAAATCTTGGTGGAACTTTCAAATCTTGACTTTGTATTGCCAAAGAAAAAGCTCATGCTCCCAACTAGCTTGACTTTGCAGTTTTCCCTTCCATTTGATTAAGTATTCGTCATATACCGGATGTGAGCCTCTCCTAGATATAGCTCTATATGCCAAGATCTCTTCCACCTTTTGTTTGTGTTGTCATCATAGTAGTGGGTGCGCACCATGATTCACCCCTACTCAGATCTTCATTATTAGCATGATAAGGTTTTACAAAATGTATATGAAATATAGGATGAATCTCCAAGTGTAAGGGTATCTTGACTCAATACACCAACTTGCCTACCCTTTTCTCCACCGTGAAAGGTCCTTCGTACCTTCGAATCAAACCCTTATGAACACCTCCTCTAGTGTGTCTATGAGAAAGGAGATTGACCATCAACAAATCTCATTCACTGAACTCCAAGTAGTGCCTCCTCTTGTCAGCTAATTTCTTCATTTTCTTGGTTGCTCGACTTAGGTATATCCTAGCCATATCGAACTTCTCATGCCAACTTTTGGCAAACAAGTATGCTCTAGGGCTTTTACCATTATAACCAACAGCTAGAGTGTGCAGAGTCAAAGGTTGTTATCTAGTGGCCAACTTGAAAGGGCTAGCTCCTGTAGACTCACTCCGCTGCAAAATATATGAGAATTGGGTAACATCGAGCAACTTTACCCAATCTCGCTGATTGGCACTCACATAATTCCGTAAATACAACTCAAATAAGGCATTCACTCTCTTGGTTTGTCCATCGGTTTAAACATGTAGAGAAGTTTAACTCTGACCCCAGGAGCTTGAACAAATCCATCCAAAATCATCCTATGAAGCGAGTGTCCCTATCACTGATGATGGTTTGTGGAATGCCCCAATACTTCACCACATGCCTAAAGAAAAAGTGAGTAGCATCTTTGGCAGTGAATTTTATTAGCACAGGTATGAACACTCCATACTTACTGAAGTGATCCATAATAACCATTATGTTGCCTTGTCCCTCTACTTTTGACAACCCGACAATGAAGTCCATTGAGACACTCTCCTATGGTCTCTTAGGAATTGGCAACGACTGTAACAATCCACTTGATGCTTTATTCTCCACCTTGTCTTGTGAGCAAACAAGACAACTCTTCACATATGCCTCTATATCATCTCTCAATTGGGGCCAATAGTATGCACGCTCCATAAGTGCCAAAGTTAGATGCATTCCTGGATGACTAGTGTAACATCCCCTCACTAGTAGGAAGGGTATATTGGTAAATTGGAGTGTATAAATGTATAGTGACATATGCATGCATTCATATATGCACATGCATAGTA
>JANIIA010485209.1:0-15884 GCA_027478495.1 Erythroxylum alaternifolium | reverse complement strand
TCCCTCAAATTTTAGCCAACTCAAATATCAAGCTACTACACATATCATGACTACTTTTCATTAGTGTACATAAGCAAACTCGATATATGACACCATCACCCAAAGATAAGTATAGATGCAAAATGAATCTTCCTTACGGTTTCACTCATTTCTCTCAAGTGTTTGACGGTTAGTGTTTTGCTTAAACTTCCTATAGGATATTACTTTACTATAGCCTTACTAATATACAAATTCTCCTTTACAATGATTGCATATATAAATAGATCAAAAGGACTTGTTTAAGGTTATAATGTGGTGAAAGTTAAGGTGGGTAAAAAGGGTAGAGGGTTTAACATAAGCATTCATAAAGTAATAAGTGGAAAGAGGGATAACAAAACATAATTTTGAGATACACAAGTGTAAATATACTACTACTCCTCACTTATTGATGCTACTAAAATGTTCTTCCTTTTTTTTCTTTTTATTATTTTTTATGGAAGAGACAATGAACGAAATAGCAACTAAATACAACGTGCTTCAAAAGTAGGATTATTACTCCACTCATCAAAAAAAATTGTAGAAAAAATTTTAAATAGTGCATTACTTAATACTTTACTAAGTTTGTGAATAGGGTTTCGGTTTAAAATTTTGGGGTATTTTCAAGAAAGAAAATAGTTAAGGCTTAACGGGGGTAGAAAGGGATAATAAAGGTGGGTCATTTAAGCTAAGGGTTAATACAAAAAGGCCTTAATCATCTTTATTAAACATGCATCCAGTAGACTCAAACTGATTAAAGTAAGTTATGAAGATAATAACCTAAGGAAGCGTTACACAACAAAGAAATAAAATGACTATAAATGGAGTAATATAGGCTCAATCCTCACATTGGCTTAAATGAAAATTTATTATGCATCCCTACACTACCTCATTGCTTAAGTATCAAATTATGAGTAAACTTATGTAACCAACTACTTTTCATCACTCAACATGGTTTACTCTCTACTCAAGTAACTTAATCTGAGTTCAAGCATGCATTCAATCTCATTCCAACTAACATGACAGAATCTCATAGCAAAACAAATCAAAATGATTCAAGTGTGGTTCTATTGCTTAACACAAAACAACATAATATGCCTAAAATGTGCATCCTAATTAACAAAATGTAAATAATGACTAAATCAATGTAATTGACAAAGTAAATGCCACCTCCCCACACTTAAAGAATATATTGTCCTCAATGTGATAAGGCAACCACAAAATAAGGTAATGACATTAGACCTAATGACATCAGACCAAAAAAAAGTCATAAAACCAAACAAAAGAATTCAAACCAAAAAAAGAGACATCAAACCAAATAAAAGAGATAACAACTAATAAAGTAATTAAAACAATGTAAAAGTTTAGGGTAAGAAGGCTCATGGAGATTGTGGTGGTGACGGTGTTGGCGAAGGGACTTTAATATTATTCCTCTTGATGAACTTAAGGAATTTCTTCTTCATATACCACTGCTCCTTGTGCACTTGTCTCATCTGGGTGTCGATCTCAATGATTTGCAGCGTCATTTGTTGATGGTTAGATGCCATCTGGTCAAGTATTTGCTAGAATATGTCAACCTCTGTTGTTGTAGTTGATTCCTCTTCCACTGCTTCTTCTTGCAGCTCTAGGGGCGCTTGAGATGTGGATGGTCTAGAAATGGTTGCATTTTTTCCCTTACTGTTCTTAATGGCTATGCACGTCTGAGGATTTCGGAGCTCCATAGAATAGGGCTCCAAAATTTCAGAGCGTCTCAAATAAGGAACATCAAAAACATTATACCTAGCTATACGTACACTATCCACACCAAGGTTGTAAAACAAATCCAAAGCAGTAAAAATGTATGACATGCCAAAATAAGAGCTCTTTTTATTAACATAACTCACAATTGATCCAAAAATCTAATAAGGTGTATTTATTTTGATTTTTTGATCTATGCACTAAAGGAAGAAAAGTTCCTGGGTCGAGCACTTATTACTTTCAGTTTTATTAAAAACCATTAAGCACATAAATTTATGAAGAAGTAAGTGCTTAGTGCTACGAATTAAAGTATTTGATGCATTCCTAAAGTCTAAATTGGTTTCACCAGTTAGAATTTTCAGTAATCATCCACATAAAAGTCATCATGATCATCTAAAACTTTTTTGTTTGATAAATCAAAAAGTGCACAAATGACATTATAATCAAGTTTATAAACATCGTCAGCTATCCTAGACCAAAATATATCCATTTTAGGATTATAGTGAACAGTGGTGAAAAATTCGACAGTCATCGTAGGATAAATCGACACATCATAGCTAATTAACCTATCCCAACCAATATTTGCAACTAATTTCTTAATTTTTCGCCTTAATCCCAGATTTTCTAGCAGCCAAAATCAAAACCTAGGAGGCATTAAATCTCTATCTTTAAAGACTCGAAATTGCATACCTTCATCTTCTGAATAAATAGGGAATGGGACACAAAACGTGGCCTCCATATCAGGTTTGCCTTCTCCGGAGACTTAAAGGTGTAGTTCATCAATTGGTTTTCATGCAACTTGCTTCTTTGGATCCATTAGATGATAGAAATCTGCAAAAATAAGGAATAGAGAGATGAGCACATTTTTTAGAGAGAAAGAGAGAAAATCTTACCAAATCCTTAGATTCTAGAGTGATTAAGGTGAAATAAGTGTAAAGGATTGAAAGATTAATGGAATAAGTGAAGAGAATACCAAGTTTTGAGTGTAAGATGAAGGATTGGAGAAGTTAAGAGAGTGGGTTTTGTGATTTTAGAGAGAGGTTGTGAAAATTTTGAAGAATAAAAAAAGAAGAAGAAGAGCCTTGGATGGGCCTTCCCACGATTGTGGGAATCCCCATCATTCCCCTGATCGTGGGTTAGCTCTCCAAAAACCTTTTGGAGAGATTTTCCATGGTTATAGGAATCACCCTCATTTCCACGATTATGGGTTAACTCTCCAGAAGCTTACTGGAGAGTCTTCCCAAGGTCGTGGGTTACTCTAATTTTTCAACTTCTTAATCCTCTTCTAAGCTTAACATGCATTCTCAATAGCCCCGCAAATTACAAACACCTCCAAATCATCTAACCAACAAGAAATTTGAAGGGAAAACAAGTGAAAACTAAAAAAATCCAAATAAATACCAAACAAATTCAAATCAAACACAATCACAACTAAATAAATCAAATAAAAAAGTAAACCAAAAATAATTAGAGGAAACTAAAATTCCATAAGTTGCCTCCCATACAACGTTTTCTTTTAACGTCAGTGGCTCGACGCTCTCCTTATGTTTAAGGTGGTTCAAATGAACGGTGCAGTGGTAGTGCAGTCACTGATCTCAAAATCTGCACATAAGATACCCTGTTATGGATTCCACCTTCCTTGTGGTTCTCCTTTCTTTGCCTTCTCCTACGCAATCATTTCTTTCTGAATGCATTCCCAGGATCCTCAATCTCTTCCCATTGTGCTCGAGGTTCAGTTTCTTTGATATTAGTTGGAAGTAGAGGAGAACTGTTTTCTTTCTTTGACATATTGAAGGTTATCTACTACTCTCCTACCCTCAGAGTTAGTTCACCCCCATCAACGTTAATTATCGAACGAGAAGTAGCCAGGAATGGTCATCCAAGGACTATAGGGGTTTTCACATCTTCTCTAATAGGAAATATATAAAAAGCTACGGGGAAGATGAATTTATCAATTTGTACTTGCACGTTCTTAATAATCCCCTTCAATTGGTGAACTGCTCTATCAGTTGTTTTCACTAATATCTTTGTAGGCTCTAACTTTCCTAACCTCAACTTTTGACTAAGGTGTAGGGCATCATGTTGATACTTGCTCCTAAATTCCTGAATGCCCTAGTTGTGTTAACCCCCTTGATACTGTAAGGAATGTAAAAATCCCCTGAGTCTTCTTTCTTCTGTGCTATGTTAGGGTTTCTTTCCGCTATGTGCTCCTTCACCTTCTTCTTGACTGGTTCCTTTAACGTGAGCTTTGTTTGTAGTTCATGTGTTATATCCTCAACCTTGTTTGATTCAACCTCCTTAAAATTTCTCATTGCTTTACTTGAACTTGACTTCTGCTAAGCAAGAATAGGGTATGAAATTTCAGGTTGAGGCTCTTTGATTGGCTCAATTACGAGCTCACTTAGAAGGGCCTCCATAATTATTTGTCATTCTCTCTTGTCTCTGTCTTCCTTCACATGTTCAAATTTCTTTTCCTGGGTTCGAGTGATGGCCATGATCCGTTTCTTTGGGTTGACCTCAGTATTGCTCAGTAGACTACCTGCACTTTTAGAAGACAAAGCATTAGCAAGTTGACCTACCTGAACCTCCAAGTTGTGGATGGATGAGGCATGGTTCTTCAGAATCTGGTCAAACTTTGTTTCTATCCTCTTCTGACTTTCCTCCTAGCTAGAAAACATCCTCTTCTTGTTCTCTTCTTGAGTTTCCAGTTTGTACCCCAAAACATCCATCAGCTTGTCCATTTTGCTCTCCATAGATACAATTTGATCTTGCTAAAATCCAAGAGGTACTTGCAGTCTTGTTTGGCCACCTGTATTGTTAATACTTTAAGAAAAATTCGAGTGATTTTTCCACCCCAAATTATAAGTGTTCAAGTAAGGATAATTACTCTTTGTGGCGAGCCCAAGTAATTTACCTGTTTTGTACCACTGACTCCCAACAAGAAACATTCAGCTGAGCCATAATTGTTTTGCCCATCTAACTCACACTATACTTGCATAGATTTGGCAGTAGATGAAGATGCTCCTTGTATGTTGCTCAACTACTTCATAAGGGCTGTGATGTGTGCCTACAATAACATAGTCAATTGGAATCATACCTTTTTGCTCCTTTTGCCCCTGCCGACTCCTCTTGCTTGACCATATGCAACTATTGCTTGCTAATTCTTCTAGAAAGTCATGACCTGCATCAATAGTCTTCCTCATCAAAGAACTTTTAAAAGCTACAACTTCTAGTAGCTACATCTATGGGTCATCTCGTGCTCTGACTACCACCATTATAAAACGTCTGCAATAGGAACTCCCTCAGAAGGTTGTGGTGGGGATAACTTCTTTGTAATTCTTTGAATCTTTCCCAACCTTTATATAGGACTCCCTATCACTCTGTTGAAAGTTTGTGATCTCCTTTATGATACTTATCGTCTTGGTTAGTAGAAAATATTTTGCAAGAAATGCTTGGGCTAGCTGCTCCCAGGTATCAATCTGGCCCTAACTAAGTGAATTGTACCATGCCTTTACCTGATCTTTCAAAGTGAAAGAAAATAGTTACAACTTCACGGCATCATCAGACATCCCATTAAATAAGAAAGTGTCGCAAATCTCCAAAAAATTTGCAATGTGGGCATTAGGATCTTCGTTAGACAGCCCATAAAATTACACATTATTATGCAATATGTTGAGGAGTGTCGGCTTGATCTCGAAATTGTTAGCTTGAATCACTAGCCTCGCAACTCCTTGAGGACTGAGTCTTGGCCTTATGAAGCCCATCAGTGTCCTATCATTTCCTCCTTGTTCTCCTTCTTTAACCATATTTCTTTCTCTAAGATCTCAACGCTTCACTCTTCTTAACTCTCATTCATGTCTTGTGATATCAAATAAGACTTTGTCACTAAATTCTGCCGATCTTTGCGTGCTCCTTATATTCATGCACCTGCAAATACACAAGGAAAAGTATGAAAATCTCTTAAATTAAGTAATCTAAACTGAAAAAGATGATAAACAAACAATTCCTATCAACGGTGCCAAAACCTTGTTAGCTGGAAACCAATTTGCTAGTTTTACGCTCAAAACTACAAGTATACGGGTCGTGATTTATAGTAATAAGCAAACATTGATCCCACAGGGATTGTGCTTAGACACGACTTAATTAATATTAATCTTTATTTAAGAAACAAATTTTAGTAGAAATAAGCTGAAAATTTTAAATTAAATTTAACAATTTAACAAAATACAAATGACAACTCAAAAATGCAGAAACTTAGAATTCAAGATTTTCACAACTAGAGATCACTTCTTCACTATCTTGTCTCCCTCCTACTTTGTTAATTGAATTATGTTTCACCTAAGATATCCTACTGTATTAGTTACCCTTTCTTAAGGTGTAATCAGTTATCCCTAACCAAATTACATAGAAATGATTAAACAATCTCTCAATCTACAAAATCAATCCACCAATTCAATTAATTATGAAATTATCCTATAGGTCATCAATTAAATTAGCCGAGATCTTTCTTCTAACTAATCAATTAACTTGATGAATGTAAGTCTATAGAATGCTAATTCTTATTGTACAATTCTACACAAATTACCCAACTCAATCTCTAAATATATTGTAAGGTATATATATATATATATGTACAACATTCTTCAAAAACATCTATCATTCAAATTAACAAAATAGGAGTTTAACAAGAAGTTCAAAAAGTAATCTCTACAATTAAACTAACCACTCATGATGTCCATAACATCCCTAATGATTAAATAACCCATCATACAAATGCTAGAAGAGAAAAAACGAAAGTAATCTAAATAAATCAAACTCCTCCTCTTCTTGGCCCGAATTTGGAAAATCCAGCGTTGGTATGCTCTTTTCCCAATTGTGAATGGAAAAACTTGAATCTCTACCTCTCTTGAAGCTCTAAACTTGTGTTTTTACTCAAGGAGGCAATTCCCACACGAAGTTCTCTCATCCATAGGGGTTTTTATCCTTAAATAGTTATGAAAACCTAAAAGAATAAGTGAACCATGCGTATATCCTCGGGTTAAACATCCCACGATAGTGGGAATTGGCATGAAACCCACGATCATGGGTTCTTGTGTCACAATTCTTCCTCTTCTCTTCTCCTCTCTTGGTTTCTAGTTCAATCGCAAATGTGGCCAACCTCCATACCTACACTAAAATGATCAATTCTTACCTTAAATCAACATTAAACATAAAAGAACACAATGAAGATTAAATTAAACAAAACATGCAAAATAAATCCTAAAACATAACAATAATAATCTATTATGTAAGAAACACATGCCAAATACTTAGAAAAATATACACTAATGCACAACTATCAGAGCATGTAGTAAAAAGTAAGAATGAAAGAGAAGATGGTTAGGTCAAGTGTGAGTGTCGTGGGTTAAGGTGTGTGGCAAGTGTTGTGAAACTTGTCACTTGCCACATGCCTTATACTTATGGTTCCAAATGTCTTTTAATAACTAGTTCATTTCTCTCTCAATCTCCATGTCATTTGTCACTTAAATTTCTAATGCCAATTGTCACTTATTTCTACTACCATGTATTAATTATTTCTACTACCATGTGTCAATTTGTCTTGCCACTTGGCACTTTTTGTAGTCTAAAAATATATATTAGTTGATAAATCTCCCAATTTTAAAAAATAAATTATAAATCATCAATTATAATCCATTAACTAAATTTTAAGACATAAAAATTCACAATTCACATCATAATCACTTTAAACCTTTTATATGCTAGAATATGTCAATCGAGTGCATATACAGTCTTTGCAACGTGTACAATATCATAATTCATGTGTGTATGTTAATGATATGCATGTGAATGAAATGCACCTCTTAATTTCTCAATGCTATTTCTAATGTACAATTGGTCTAAGGTCCTAACCCTTAGTATGGAAAACAGGTTATTACAATTCTGCCCCTTAAGAAATTTCTTCCTCGAAATTCTTACCTAATTGATCAAACATATGGGGGTATTGATTCCTCATTTTCCCTTTAGTTTCCCATATGGCTTCTTCACTTGAATGATTCCTCCAAAGGACTTTAATCAGTAGGATCACTCGGTTTCTCAATTGCTTATTCTGATTTCCCACGATTTTAATTGATTTTTCAACATAACTCAAATTACTTGCAATTTCGACTTCCTATGTTGGTAACACATATGTCAGATATGATCGATATCTCCTAAGAATACTAACATGAAACACATTATAAATTTGAGCCATCTCTGTTGGCAAGGCTAACTTGTAAGCCAATGTTCCTATTCTCTCAGTAATCTTTTATGGGCCAATGTATCCAGGGCTTAACTTATCCTTTTTATCGAACAGCAGCACTCTTCGTCAAATTGATACTTTCAAAAACACCTAATCTCCTACTTAGTACTGCATATCTCTCTAGTATTGATCCACATAACTTTTTTGTCTGTCTTGAGCCACTTTAATTCTACTATGGATCAGTTTAACTTTATCTACAGTATCTTGAATCATTTATAGGCCTTTAACAATCCTTAGACCCTCTTCATTCCAATACAAAGGCGAACAATACTTTCTGCCATATAACGCCTCATATGGTGCCATACTGATACTACTGTGACAATGATTATTATATGCAAATTCAATCAAAGCTCCATACTGATCTCATGCTCCTTGAAACTCCAAAATATAAGCTCTGAGTATATACTCGACAGTCTTAATTGTTCTCTCACTTTGTCTGTCTGTCTGAGGATGAAAAGTTTTACTAAAGTTTAACTTTATACCTAAAGTTGTCTATAACCTAAAATCTCGAAGTAAATCTAGGATCTCGATCTGATACAATAGACACTGGAACTCCACGTAGTCTCTCTATCTCATTTACATACCTCTGAGCTAACTGATCCAGTATATTGTTCTCTCTCATAGGTAAGAAATGGGCCGATTTTGTCAATCTGTCAACAATGACCCATATGGCATCATGTTGCCTTAGAGTTCTTGGCAAACCCATAATGAAATCCACAGTAATTCTCTCCCATTTCCACTCCAGAATACGTAATAACTGTAACTTCCTAACTAGAGCCTGATTCTCTGCCTTAATTTACTGAGATGTCAAACATTTAGTAACATATTCAGCCACTTGTTTCTTCATCTCTGACCACCAAAAATGTTGTTTCAATGTATTGTACATTTTGATAGTACTAGGATGCATAACATAAGCTGCTATATATGCTTCTTCCAAAATCTCTTTTCTCAGATCATCCACATCAGGTACATATAATCTCTGCTTTAACCACAATGTATCATTTCTCAATTCAAACTCAGAATTCATATTCACTTTCAACTTCTCAATAAGATTCACTAATTCTAGTTCCTTATTTTGGGCTTTTCTGATCCTTTCATGTAACATTGTTCTAAGTTTCAATGTAGCTAATAATGCTTCATTCTTCTCCAAATTCAACTCAACATTCAATGCTCTCAATTGTACTAGGCTTGATAACCTCAATAACTGTACTTGAGCCAGACTACTATTGAATTTCCTACTTAATGCAGCAGCCACCATATTAGCTTTACCAAAATAATGCTCTATTGTGCAATCATCATCTTTAAGCAATTCAATCCATCACCTTTGTCTCATATTTAACTTCTTCTGACTTAACAAATATCTCAGACTTCTATGATCTGTGAATATCTAAAATGTGTCGTCATATAAATAGTATCTCCAAATCTTTAAAGCAAACACCACTGCAACAAGTTCTAAGTCATAAACCAGATAATTAAATTCATGAGACCTTGACTATCTTAATGCATGTGTAATCACTCTACCATACTGCATCTCAACATATCCTAATCCTTGTATAAAGCATCACTATATACGACATAACCTCCAGATCCGGATGAAACAGCTAACACTATTGCTATAGTTAACTAATGTTTTAATTCCTAAAAACTTCTTTGACATTTATCAGTCCATCTAAATGGTACATTCTTCTTTAGAAGCTTTATCAAAGGGGCTGAAATCAGTGAAAACCCCTCGACAAATCTTATGTAGTAACTTGCTAATTCAAGTAAACTCTGGATCTCAGACACATTTCTCGGGGCTTCCCATTTCATCACTTCTTCAACTTTTTTTAGTCTACCTATATGCCCTATCCAAATACTATATGACCTAAGAATACTATTTGATCAAGCCAAAATTCACACTTATTGAACTTGGCATATAATTGCTTATCTCTCATTATATGTAAGACTAACCTAAAATGCTCAAAATGTTCCTCTCTTCTTTTTGAATACACCAAAATATCATCTATGAATACAATCATAGAATGATCTAAATAAGGTTGGAATACCTTATTCATCAATGCCATAAAAGCCGTTGGAGTATTTGTCAACCCAAAAGACATCACCAAAAACTCAAAGTGTCTATATCTAGTTTTGAATGCACTCTTCGATAGATCAGCTTCTGCTATCTTCAACTAATAATACTCTGATCTCAAATCTAGTTTAGTGAACACTTGAGCTCCTATAATTGATCAGGTAAATTGTATATTCTTAGTAATAGATACTTGTTTTTCACTGTCACCTGATTAATTGTCTATAATCAATACACAATCTCAAAGTTCCATCCTTTTTTTCACAAACAAAACTAAAGCTCCCCAAGGTGACACACTAGGTCTGATAAAGCCCTTATCCAATAACTCCTGCAACTGAGCCTTAAACTCCTTAAGTTTCATAGGTGTCATCCTATAAAGAGGAATAGACATAGGAGCATTACCTAGAACAAGGTGAATAGTAAATTTTATCTCCCTATCTGGGGATAAACTAGATAATTCAGTGGGAAATACATCCAAGAAATCCCTAACAATAGGAATATCATGTACTGTCTGCTCAGTTCGGATATCAGTTACATAGGCTTGATAAGCCTGACATCCACATCGAATCAATATAAAAGCACTTATTGATGAAATCAATTTAGTCGGTATTACTTGACTAATACCTCAAAATATTACTCTCTACTGATTAGGATATTCAATATTACTCTCTACTGATTAGGAGATTCAAGAATCACCTCCTTAGTGTAGTGGTTCATCACTACCCTATGTGCAATAAGCCAATCCATACCTAAGATAAGATCTATCTCATTTAACTGCAATACAATCAAATCAACTTTTAACTCTACCTGATCAACCCGAACCAAGCACCTTTTACACACTTCTCCAGTCATTGTAGTACTAACTACCTATCGATATACTCACTTCTAAGACACATTTCAATAGTTCTCTCTCATAATGTAGTTTAAATGCCAAATGTGGTGTGATGAATGAATGTGTAGATCCTAGATCTAAAAATACAAATTCTTCAAATTGAAAGACATTTATCACACCTATTATAACATCTAGGAAGTTCTAGGCCTTCTGTCTCGTAATAGTATAAATTATGGCCTAAGATTACTGCCGATTACTCCACACCTGAGTCCTGACAGTAGGACCAGCTGAACTAACTCTGCCTCTACTTCTCCCTCTTTGTCCTAATCCACTAGCTCTGCTCTACTAGGCAGTCATTTCAATTAATGCTCCTCCTCTCACTCCAAACTGTGCTCTAAAAGTTACGAGATAGTCTTTAATCTGGTGTTTAAAAGAGCCACAACGAAGGTAAGCTCCTGATATCTTCCAACATTCTTCACCACGTTTCATTTCACAGTGTTCACAACTAGGCATATGTTGTGATTGTCCTCCTGATACTTGCCCTCTGCCAATACCAGTTTGTACAAAACCGTCCCTTGGTCTAAACCCTGACTATCTTGATCAAGTTGGTGGTCGAAACGATTTATTCTGGTGTATACTAAACCTTATGCCAGAATCGACTTGAGACTTACCATGTCTTTTCATTCTGAACTCCTGCCTATACTCTTCTTGTCCATCTTTCAGTAATTGTTCAATTCTAATTGAGGCAGCTCTCAGCTTAATAAAACTACTCAGATTAGTAATAGCTAACCTTGTCCTAATCTCCATATCTAGTCCGTCCTCAAACCTCCTACACTTATCTTCCTCAGTCGGAATCAAGGTAATAGCATACCCTGTTAACTCATTAAACTGTAATTCATACTCGGCTATAGTGAGATTGCCTTATTTTAGATTTAGAAACTCCTTCATCTGCCTATCCAAATAGATCTTCGGCATATAATTCTCCTTGAGCCCTTCAGATGAAAGGTCTAACTCACAGTCCATCTGATCAAATATCCTCTCAGTTCTCTCTAGCCAACCTTCTGCCTCAGCAGGGTACTTCCATAGAAGTCTATAGCCCCCCCTGCTTCCTAATTTTATCATACCTCTTTTCTCTCCTCTTAGTAATTATCTGAGGAATTTGGTCAGATCGAGGTATCAGAGACTCTCTATTAGCTCCTACAGACTCTAGGTCAGCTAACTCTGCTAATTGATCTCCTATAGCAGATGACCTATAATAAACAATAATCATGGTCACTATCCAAGTCTCTCACTATATATCATGTCTACATGTTCTTATATGTCCCTATAGATGCCAAACCATGCTCTGATACCAAAACCCTATAGAGCCAATACGAAGTCATGTTAAGGCTATGTTAGGCATACAAATTAGCATTCAATTTATTAAAAGAAGAGGCAACTAGAATTAAGGATAGTTTTTGGAATAGATTAAATTTAGAGTTTAAAAAATTCAATTAGGAGGCAACAAAAATAACCAGGAATCAAAGAGAAAGGCAATCTTGGAAAAGGACAAAAATTAATAAGATTTATCAAGGTTTCAAAGATTCAAGATTCATAAAGATGTTTTCTTTATATTTTGTTCTTCCTTGCTTTTGTGTTTTTTTCTTGTTTATTCATAAACTAATTAGAAGACATATATAAATGGGATGGACCCTAGGAAGTGAAGTTTTGAATTGATATTTAAATTTAACAATTTGCTTAGTTTTCTTGAGAATTTTCCATGATCTTATATCGATTTGAATTCAAGGAACGCAAGTTGAAAATTCAATAATTAGTTTCATACAATGAGAAGAGAGATAATTTGTATGGTTAGATCATAATATGGATAACAAGAATTGAATGGGTTACTCGAGAGAGAATTGTGTAAGCATCCTAGGTTAGGGTAAAACCTATTATACGAATTTAAAATATTAGATTAATGTTTTCTTTGGTTCTCTTGATTGGAAAGAGATTTAAGTTAATTTGATCTAAGAATATGAATTATGTTGTTTGAGAGGTTAAAACTATGTAACTTAGGAATTCTTACCAATCTAAGGAACTAGAGTCGTTGATTAAACCAAATTGTTGTTTAAATATAGTAAAGTCTTAAGGAATATCTTACATAAATCTAGTTTATTTATAGATTATTTTATATTTTATCACTGCTTAATTAGATTTTTATAATTATTCATTTATTTCCTTTCAATCAATTATGTTTGATAACCTAGAAGATTAAATTTGTGTTGATCTTGGACTTTGTGAGATAAGATTTTCACTTATCTACTTTTCACCCTTCCTTTTTGAAGCTATGATTGGAAGTATATGGCTATTCTTGATAATAATGAATAATTTAAAAATGAAAAATAGTTTCAAGGATATAAAAGAACTTGGTAATGCCAAATATACAAACTGAATATGAAAAAATGTAATAAACATAAGTCAAATGAAAAAAATTAAAAAAAAGTTTGTATGAAAAGTACTGGACAAAATGAAGTATCAGTAATATCACTTTAGTAGAGAGATAAGGAGATCCCTTAAGTCGATAATTCTTTTCCATTTTAATCTTCTTATTAAAAGCACAATTACAAGATCTAATTTCATCTATCATTAAAAATGCTTTGAGCTTTAGCTTTTCGACTTGGCCTTTACAATGACTTGCTTTTATTATACCATAATGTCCACTTATCCCCCATTCTCCTTATTGTATACTTAGAAACTTTTGTGTCTATATTAAGGTTGATTGATGAAAAAAGTAAGTATTAGATTATCTTAGTTGATTGCTCTCAACAAGAAAGTGAACTCCATAGAATCTATTATTTTAAACTTAGATCTCTCTCTTTCAAATGTATGGGAATTTGTTTGATCATAAAGAGAATGAGTTACAATAATTTTCAACGATTAATATAATATGTTTATGAATTTTCTAACTCTTAGACCACTCAATTTCTCTCATTTATAGGTAAGCTAATGCAAATCAACTCAATCCTTAACTCTTTAAATATTTGCTAGGCTAGTCACCTATTCATTACCTCATGTACATTTAAGTAAATTAAGAAGTCCATAAAAAACTTCATGTGGATTGTATGTAAAGATAAATTGAGTGGTGCCAAACTCAAATGGAAAGAAGTATATGCACCTAAGTATAAGGGTGGACTAAGAATTACTATAATTTCACTCATTAGCCAAAAGTTCTTTGTAGAACTTCTATAGAGACTCTCCATATCTTTATGAGTAAACTGGGTACATAGAGGACATATTTATGATAAAATTCTTTAGCAAGCTCAACCTCATAATAATACCTCTTAGACTTAGAAAAGGATGCTAAAGACTAGACACTTAATTAAAAGAAAAATAAAACACTTAGTAGGAGATGGCAAGTTAAGTAGTTTTTAGTTTGATAACTGGCATATCGTTGGACTTCTAGAAAAATTTCTATTATTTATATCATTCATAGAAGGCCTCCTTTTTCAGTTTCAAGCTTAAACAATAAGTAATTTTAGATAATTGCTTCTTCTCAAGCCTTCCAGAGCATCACGAAAAATCTTCTTAGCTATAACTAAAATTTTCATAAAGAAGATAAAGTCATTTGGGTAGGTAACAATAGAAACACTCCCTCCATCAAAGCTATTATGTGTTAACACCAGCCCCAAGTCAATTTGTTAGATATAATAATCCCATTTGGTTTCCAAACCATGCCCTTAAGTTTAGTTTCATACTCTGGATGACCCTCAAGCAAAAATTACAAACTAAAGATAACCCTTATTCGTAAATCTCCCCTCCTTAAGTTACATGTTTTGCTCAATACCTTTTGAAACTATGAAACATCTCCTTTTTGATTGGTGTTACATGTCTTTTTCTTAGGACCCTTCACTCATCAATTCGACCTATTATACCAAGAATCAAACTATACTTGGAATGGTTACTTTAGATCATAGGTGAAATTCAACAATAAATTCAATTTCGTAAAATTGTCTTCATCAGCTTCATCTATATATATATATATAAAGAATAATAGAATCTTCACAAAACTCAATACCAACCTCATATCTTCTATAAAAAATTAAAGGAAAATTAACAGAAGTTTGGTTAGATAAATATAATAGCTCTACAATTATCTCCTTATTAAAAGCCTCTTAGAACATCTAATGTAACAACCACAGGCCCCCTAAAAGGATATATGGATATTACCTAAGACAGGACTTAAAATATATCAAAATAATACAAAGCGTAGTCATAATTCAAGCAACCAATTATTGTGTTTCCATGTATATTCAAATTTAAACATATTTTAAACAATACACTGAATTCATTCAAATACATGTGTTAAGTTATCCTGAATTAAGGCTACTACATTACAACTCCTTAAACAAAACGGTACATATCTTAAGTTCAAATATACCCTGTATTACATTAATTACAAACGTTTAACAAAATACATCATGTCTCCTATTATACATATAATCCAAACATACATTTTCAAAACAAAACACATTCTTCGTTGGCCATCGCGGTTGTTATTATCCCAGTCTTCAAAGCCTCCTACCTGAACCTACACGGGGCAAAACTACCATGCTAAGCATAAAGCTTGGTGGGGAATAACTAAATCCTACATAGACTGGTAACTGTTTAACAGTCACCTAACATCCACATATACCGAATAAAATTATATCTTAAGCAATCCTTAAAGATGCATATTAAAGAACAATTCAAGCATCATAACTTTCAGAAAAAAATATAATCTATCACTAAAGAACATTTCTCATACTAATGCCAATTATATCATCTAAGTATCAAAACAGATTGTACAGATGTCAAAACTGATTATCAAAATAGGGTATAATGTAACATCCCCTCACTTATGGAAAAGGGTAAATTGGTCTTTTTGAATGGGTTAGCATAATTGGAAGTGTTTCTGA
>JANIIA010485198.1:0-15885 GCA_027478495.1 Erythroxylum alaternifolium | reverse complement strand
CATCTTTCACTAATACACCTCCTGAGATTCAACATAATTCAAAATTCTTTCCATATTTTCAGGTACATTTATATATTTAATTACTATTTTAATTATGTTCTTACGATTAATAATTATTTTAATATATATTTTAATTTTTAGGATTATGTAGGAGCAATAAATGGTACACATATTGATGCTCATGTTCCGATCGATGAACAAATACCATACAGGGGCAAAAGAATTAATCCAACCTAAAATATTATGTGTTGTTGCTCATTTGACATGCGTTTTACATATGTAATAGTTGGATGAGAAGGTAATGCAAATGACTCTCGAATTCTTTAGAAATGGTAACAAATCCAACAAATCAATTTCCTATGCCTCTATAAGGTAATATATTATTTTAAATAAACATAGTAATTATGATTCATTTTTAATATATTTTTTTAATATTATGTTCTTTACATGTTAGGCAAGTACTATTTGGTTGATTCGGGCTACACTAATATACCTGGATTTCTTTCACCATACCGAGGTGAAAGATATCATTTGCGAGATTATAGAGGCAGAGGAAGACCTCAAGGTCTACAAGAATTGTTTAACTACAGGCATTCTTCATTAAAAAATGTTATTGAAAGATGTTTTGACGTTCTAAAAGCAAGATTCCTTATACTTAAAAACATGCTGAGTTATGATATGAAGAAAAAAAAATATTGTTATTGCTTATTATGTTATACTATATTAGAATGTATGAACAAACTGATGAATTATTTGAAAGTTGTGCTAAAAATGAAGAACAAATTAGGGAATATGAAAATGAAAACACAAGTTCTCAAATGGAGTATAATATCAATCCAATACAACTTCGAGGTATGTCTTGGAAGCGAGATGATATTGCAAGACAAATGTGGAGTGATTATATTATTTCTAATTTATTTATGTTTCTTTTTGTAAATGATAGTACTGTTATGTTTTCAAGAATTATAGTATGATGAACATATTTTATTGATTAGAATGACTAAATAAAATTTCTAATTTATGTAATTTTATTATATACAATTAATGTGTAATTTTTAATAATATTTGATTTGCATATATTTTAATTTTAGTTATAATGATAATTAATTAATTTAAAATATAATTTATTATATTATAATTATTACACATAAGAGTATAATTACAAAAAATAGAAACAAGATGATAAAACCAAACATGTTTTTGTTTTTAATTTTTTATTACAACTTTCAACCAAACAGGTTTTTGTTTCAGTTTTTATATTACAAATCTCAACCAAACAGGTTTTCGTTTTTTAAGGAAAAAAACAGAAACCAAAAATAGGAAACAGAAATAAAAAACAACAATAGAAAAACATAAGTAGAACCAAACGGCTCCTAAGGAAGTGCAGAAGATTCCTTGTGCTTTGACTGTAGGAAGTCTAATGTATGCTCAGGTTTGTATGCATCAGGATATTGCATACATTGTTGAAATGCTAGGAAGATATTTAAGTAACCAGGATTGGATCACTGGAAAGCATCCAAACGGGTTATGCGGTACTTGCAGAGAACGAAAGATTATATACTCACATATAGAAAATCGGATAGGCTGGTGATCATTGGTTATTCTGATTCCTATTTTGCTGGATGCTAAGATAGTAGGAGATCTACTTTGGGATATGTCTACCTGCTTGCTGGAGGAGCTATTTCCTGAAAGAGTGCTAAGTAGACACTTATAGCTTCTTCCACTATGGTAGCGGAGTTTATAGGGTGTTATAAGGCATCCAACCATGGGATATGGCTGCAAAAATTTGTCATAGGGCTGCGTATTGTGGACTCTATTGAAAGACCACTTAAGTTATTTTGTGACAATAATTTAGTAGTTCTATATTCCAATAACAATAGGAGCTCGACAAAGTCGAAGCACATCGACATCAAGTTCCTAATTGTTAAAGAGAGAGTTCAGAGTGGATAGTTGTCTATACAACACATTGGATCAAACTCCATGATTGCAGATCCATTTATTAAAGGAGTGCCACCTAAGGTCTTTCATGTGCACACTGATCATATGGGTGTTGCATCTTTTTAGGATATATAGTTTCAGTAGGAGTTTGTATTATAGATGCTTTTCAGATTAGACATTTTTCGCTGTCATTTTGGATACAGTTTTTGGTTAATTTGTTCCAGGTTATTTTCAGCTTTAAGATATTTAGTTTATTTTGTCTCTAAACTTATTAATTTAAAATTGATCTCACTAAAGCATAAGGTTGGACCAGATGGAAATAAGCATGCGAAGATCACACTGCTTATAATTTCTATGTTACACATCCATGCTTGATCCATGTCATTTGGTTATATCAGCATATATGACCATTGATGGGTCTAGTTACGTTAATTAAAATGAAAGATGCTTTGATCCTATGTTGGTATGATTGATGGACCGGATTATCTGGGGATGCATACAATAATGATAGCAAAATTATGAGTACTCATAAGGTTAATACACAATTTTAAGATAACAAATATAGCCTAAGTTGTAAGGATTTTTTAATCAAACATGTGGGCTTATATATGTATAATGTGGGCTTATATGTGTATAATTGTGTATAAAGACTATCATATAAAGTTGAGCCCAATTAATTAAAGTGGTTTAATATGGTTATCGTCTTTTGCGCTTTATGTATCTATTTTAAGTGTGGGCTTTATATATATAGAGACTGGGTTTATAGTTTCTAGTTTTATGATGGGTCAAACTACAAATTAGATTAGGGTTTTACCCTAATAAAAGTGGTTATGGTCCCTAAATTAAATGTATGCATAATTCTTTTCTGACATCCCATCATCAGAGAGAAAACAGAGAGTTAGGGAAAGCTCTGAAAAAGGCTACGTTCTAATTTGGAAGACAAACTACAAGAATCTAGTTCACATTGCACAATGGATTCAGGTATGCTTCTGCTTTTATTAATTCTTGATGATTTGATATGAACAAATCCTTACTTTAAAGGAATTAATAAAGACCTACATAATATGTTTGAATAGTGCCCATAGTGATGGCACTAAGCCCTTAGGAACAACAACAGTGGCAGAAGAAGATCCAGACTTTTAGATGGAAGTAGAATTGGAAAAGATAACATGTTTGATTAATAACTCAAGATCATTCATGGTAGTAGAGTCCTCATTGTCAGCAACAATGACAGAGGAAGATTTAAACTTCGAGACATTCTTAGATTTAACGAACTTGCCTTTTAGTCATGAAGGATGCGTTATATAATGTTCAAGAATATGATTAAAACCATGACATTATCTACATTATACAATAAGACAATTTTTAAAAGTATGACCAGTTTAATGACATTTTTTACAAAGTTGATCGCCATTTTTTTATAAGAGATGAACAATTTTAGAATGTAGGGTTTTTGTCTAGATTAAGGTGAATATCTTCAAAAATAATCTTTTGAATAGTAGTATCCGATGTGAGGAGTAGATTTTAATATGACGAAGCTTATTTTTATTATTTTTGGCATGAGATATTTGATTCAAAATTAATTGAACTTGCCTTAGAAAATCATTCACAAACTGACCAAATTCTTGTTTTATATTATGAAGAGTAGTCTACAGATGGTAATAGTGCGCAAGTTCAATGGTTTGATATTGATTAACCCAAAAAATATTCCAAATTTCTTTTACAGTTTTATAATTAGCAAGTTGAATATGAATGTATGAATAAAAGTACTACGAAACGATGTGATAATCTAATGATTTTTACTGCCTCAATCTCCAAAACAATTCATAAATTTTTCTTTAGTTTCACTAGTCTCTTTGGTTGGCTTCACGATATTTTTAGTAACAACACGTTAAAGCTTGTGAATTATTGAAAAAAACTTCTCATTTCTTACATTTAAAAGTTGTATTTTGAACCAATCATAACAGTTATAATGACTTGTGCAATATCAAATTTATCCATAATAGTATAAATATCTATAGAAGTGTAAAACAAATATAAACTCAATTATAAAAGGATTGATTCAGTTGAAACCAAAAACTATAATTTGCGACAGGCGGGAAACAATATGGCAAAATATGCTGAGAACAACCATGCCAAAACGATACTCCAAATGAAAAGTTGCTGAAACAACGTATGCAACCAGAAAATTGCTCCGATTGAGTAGTGGATGCAATAAAAGTGGCGGATGGTAATAATGACTATTGGAAATTCACAAGTAGAATAATTCTACATCGTAAAGACACATAAGGATAAAGTAAATTATATTCAAAGATATGACTCATAACCTAATATCTTAAGGTTTTTAGATTGAGATATGTTCTCTTAATTGTTAGCTCAAGGCTTATTATTAATGATTTTGATGATAACTATATAATATTTAAAAATTCAAATTGGGTTTTGTTAGATATATGTTAAATATATCTAGTTTATTTTTATTTTGGCATATTTTTAAATTGGCATTTTTTATCATCTTGAATTCAAATACCAGTTGGATAATGTTATAGATAGAATATAATTCTATCTTATATAGGAGTTGATTTGGTGAAGGATTGCTTAAGGGCATTATGGTATTTTTCTCATCTGCGTGGATAAAGGGTTTGCTATTGAAATATACGTGGTTGCTTTTTTGGTGAACAATAGATATAAGACTTGCAGCCTATTTTGTGTATGTGTGTGTGCAGGGGTGTATATGAAGTGGGTGTGTTGTTTTGTTTTGAAAAGGTTTTGCGTTAATGGTGTAGTGAGTGTGTTAATTGGATTTTAAAAGAAACGAAGGCGTTGTTTTGGTGTGTAGGTGTTGTGGCTGGAAAGTACTGCCGTAAGTCTTTTTGTGAATTAAAGGGGATTGTCGAATGTTTTAAGTGTGAATTAAGTGTTTTATGGTTTTCTGGAAAGATACCATGGGGTGGTTTTTATTGTTGAGCATTTACGACTGATGTCTTCTAGGTAGCGTAAACGATTTGCGTGGGTGGCGTCAATTGCATTTTTGTGTGAAAATAGCTGAAGTTGTTTTTGTGGTTTTTGGGTTTATGTTAAAGGTGAATAACAGACGCAACCTATACTGGTTATCTTTGTACTGGAGTTTCTGTGGATCACGTCACCTGGGTTGAATAGTTTTGTGCTGCGCTTTCTTTGATGTGTTGTTGTTGATTGGGTATTCTTTCAGTTGTGATTTCTACAGAAGTTTTCGTGACTTGATTATTAGTTCTGTGTGAATCAGCCCATTGTTATTGTGATGACTTGCAGATTTATTTCTGTGGAGCTTAACTTTTCAGGAAGTTGTTCTTTTATTTTGTCTCAAGTGTTTTCGTTTTTGTTTCTTGTTATTTTAATCACTTAAGCTGTTCGTTAAGTATTTGATTAATTGTCTTTTATTAAGAGTGGTATAGAAAAATCCTTTGTTGAGGTTAACACGAGTCGTGTTATTGGATGTGAAAATCTTTCACGGGAAGTGAGGTTGAGAGATAGTATCAAGGGTTAAGTGGTGTCGGCTTAGTAAAGCCTTGGGTAAATCTATTGTGCTTCAGTAAAAGTGATTAAGCTGGGTGAGGGCCTTACAGACGTAGGCAAGTAGTGCTGAACTGCGTTACTAAATTTCTGGTGTCATCTGATATTTTTCTTTTGATTAAGTTATGTTTTATTTGTGACAGAGAAAATTGTGTAAAATCGGACAGTTTGTGAAACTACTACTCCCTACGATTTTTCAATTAGTATCAGAGCAGGTCACCGTTTTAGAACTTTATAGTAAGTTGGTGTAGATCCTAATTTCACAAACATAGCTATAAGAGAAGGAGCATCAATTATCAGGCCACTATTGTTGAACGATTCCAATTATCCTGCATGGAAATCACGGATGAAGGTCGTTATTTAGGCACAGGGAACAAGAGAATGGAACTTGGTGTTAATGGGTGGATGCATCCGATGATTATTGATGACAAAGGAGAGACAGTTCGTAACGATCCGGTTGAATGGACAAGAGCCGAAGAGGAGAATGCACTTGAAAACTAACAAGCAATGCATGCAAATTTTAGTGCTGTTGATGAAGGACGTTTATCAATGATATCAACCAGTGAATCGACTAAAGAAGCATGGGATGCTTTGTAGACTATTCATGAAGGATCTAAATCGATGATAGCGTCAAAATTACCGATGTTAGCTGTGAGGTTTGAAGAACTGAAGATGGATGAGAATGAGACCATTGGGGGCTTTCATGAAAGATTGCGAGATATAGCAAATCAGGCGCATCAACTCAGAAAGAAATATTCTGATCAGAAACTTATCAAGAAGACGCTGAGATCACTGCCTTCAAGATTTATTCCGAAAATTGCAACAATAGAGGAAGCCCACAACATTAATGATCTGTCATTGGAGAAGGTAATCAGAATTCTTACAAATTTTCAAATGAATCTTTTAAGGGGTAAGCAAGAAAGAAGCAAAGGATTGGCATTACAGATTAAAAATTCAAAAGGATGAAAGGAAGGTGAAGAGAATCAAATGTCATAAGTGTCAAGGTTTCAAGCACTTCAAGCTGAATGTGCTAATACTTTGAAGAAGAGAAAAGGAAAATCCTTTACTGGCACTTAGAGTAAGAATGAATCTGAGAGTGAATATCGTAGTGAAGAAGAAATCACTAATAATGCTGCATTAGTTGCTTTACATAGCAAAAGTCTAGTTACTTGTTTAACAGTAACCGAGAAGGTAGTAACTGAAGATGAAAAAGTGAGAAAATCAAAAATTTTTGAGAAAAATGCAAATGATTCAACTCAAAGCTCAATTTTAGAATATGACAGTGATGAAAGTAGTTCAAGTGAGAAAAAGAGAACATTTACGAGGCTTACAAATTAACGAACGAAAATGGGTGAAAATATGTAGAAAGAATGAAAGGTTGAAGGAAAAGAATCTCTCCATGAAGAACACCATCCAAGAGTTAGAAAAGAAATTGACGTTGACGTTAGATGAGCTTGGTAAAGCCAGAATGAAATTGATAAGTACTGAAAAGGAATTGAGAATGTTAATTGGAGGCACAGAAAAACTAGAAAAGTTAATGGAAATCGGTAAGGTTAAAGGGAATCTTCAAGGCATTGGTTACAAAGATGAGTGCTCTAAAGTGAATAAGAAGAAAGATGCCATATCTAGATCTTTCCAAGAAGAAACTTCGAGGAAGAATCGAAGATTTGTACCCACGTGTCATTTTTGGGGAGTCATCAGGCACATAAGGCCGAGATGCTATAAGATGTTGCAAATGTTGTTTCAAAGCAGTCAAAATCAAAGGACCCTATATCCCTCATATAAATTTTAAAATCAACCTTCAGTACCGAAATCCACTTAGGTTAGAAAGGTCAAGGATAAGCACAAAGATGGAGTGAAGGAAAAACAAGAAAGTGTCCAGATTCACAGCTAGTTACTGCTTTTGAAGCAACTGTTCAAACTGAGGAGAAGTCAGTTACTTCAAATGAAGAAATCAATCAGACAGTTGATGACCGAGATAATGTGATGAGAAACAATCCCAGGTTTGAATTTCTTCGAGGAGCATCGGGACTGTGTGCTTTACATTTTTGAAGTATAGTTTGTTTTTATTTTTTAAAAATAAAAAACAACAAAAAAAGTACAAGAAAAGTCAAAAAATTGTTTTCTTTAGTTCTTATTTAGTTTTTTTTGTTTCCATTATCGTCTCATCTTTTTAGTAGTTTGCATTGTGACTTCTATTTGGCTCCACCGAAGACTCTTTAGCTTTCTCATCAATGTGGGTCTCTCTCTCTCGAATATCTTTCTCTCTCATTACACTGGCAACACTCTTCTTTATTTGCTTGGGTTTATGAATTTTATCAGTCTTATGAAGATGAAATTGAAGTAAGTAATGATATATTGGCATGTGTATTGACTGATGGTGAATTGTCATCTTGGCATGCTTATGATTCTTCCGTTGCACCTATGGTTGAATATTATTATTATACGTTTTGATAATGTTTTGTCCTAAGGGAGAGACATCGGATTGTTTATGGTGAATGGTCCATTCAGGGGAAGATTTCAAGATATATATGTGGCTATTCGTCTTGCTTTTTGACATTTTTTGTCCCAAGGGGGAGAAATTTGGATTATGGGATTATTGTTCCTATGGATGTTCTTTGGAACTTTTTATTGCATTAAGGGGGAGTTCTTGGATTGAATTCAATTTCCATATGCCAAATTATATGACTTAGAGGGAGTTTCGGATTTGTGACAAATATGCCAAAAAGGGGGAGATTGTTAGATATATGTTAAATATATCTAGTTTATTTTTATTTTGGCATATTTTTAAATTAGCATTTTTTTTATCATCTTGAATTCAAATACCAGTTGGATAATGTTATAGATAGAATAGAATTCTATCTTATACAGTATTCTATCTTATATAGGAGTTGATTTGGTGAAGGATTGCTTAAGGGCATTACGGTATTTTTCTTATCTGCGTGGATGAAGGGTTTGCTATTGAAATATATGTGGTTGCTTTTTTGGTGAATAACAGATATAAGACTTGCAGCCTATTTTGTGAGTGTGTGTGTGCAGGGGTGTGTATGAAGTAGGTGTGTTGTTTTGTTTTGAAAAGGTTTTGCGTTGGTGGTGTAGTGAGTGTGTTAATTGGATTTTAAAAGAAATGAAGGTGTTGTTTTGCTGTTTAGGTGTTGTGGCTAGAAAGTATTGCCGCAAGTCTTTTTGTGAATTAAAGGGGATTGTTGCATGTTTTGAGTGTGAATTAAGTGTTTTGTGGTTTTCTGGAAAGATACCATGGTATGGTTTTTATTGTTGAGCATCTACGACTGATATCTTCTAAGTAGCGTGAACGATTTGCGTGGGTGGCGTCAACTATGTTTTTGTGTGAAAATAGTTGAAGTTGTTTTTGTGGTTTTTAGGTTTATGTTCAAGGTGAATAACAGACGCAACCTATGCTGGTTATCTTTATGCTGGAATTTCTGCGGATCACGTCACCTGGGTTGAATGGTTTTGTGCTACGTTTTCTTTGATGTGTTGTCGTTGGTTGGGTATTCTTGCAGCTGTGATTTTTAAAAAAATTTTCGCGACTTGATTATTAGTTCTATATGAATTAGCTCATTGTTATTGCGATGACTTCTAGATTTATTTCAGTAGAGCTTAACTTTTCGGGAAGTTGTTCTTTTCTTTTGTCTCATTATTTTCGTTTTTGTTTCTAGTCATTTTAATCACTTGAGCTGTTCGTTAATTATTTGATTAATTGTCTTTTATTAAGAGTGGTATAGAAAAATCCCCTGTTGAGGTTAACAAGAGTCGGTCGTATTATTGAGTATAAAATTTTTTCATAGGAAGTGAGGTTGAGAGATAGTGTTAAGGTTGAGTGGTTTCAGCTTAGTAAAGCCTTGGGTAAATCTATTGTACTTCAGTGAAAGTGATTAAACTGGGTGAGGGCCCCGCAGACGTAGGCAATGAGTACCGAACTGTGTTACCAAATTTTTGACATCATTTGATATTTTTTGTTTAATTAATTTTTGTTTCCTTTGTGCCAAAGAAAATTGTGTAAAATCGAACAAATTGTGCAACTACGTCCCCCTTCGATTTTTCAGGTTTATTTCCTTGTATAGGTAATGATATTTGTTAAGATATAGGTGATTATATCTTATTATTTAATTTTGGACATTATTTGATAATTGGACTTAGTTGGATTTACGTGGAACTCTTTCAAGATAAGGATTGAAATTAAAATCCTAATCAAGATGGGATTCAATGTATATCCTATTGTGAGATAATGACTATTTAAGGATATTTGGGTTAATTATTTGCATTTGTAATATGGCTGAGATTCACGTGTGTTATGAGCTCAAGTGTTGTCATTTTTAGGTGAAAAAATGACAGGTTATATGAGACAACAGCAGCTGGATTTTAAGTTAACTTTTGATGATATCTAGCTGCTAACTGGGTCAAGATATTAATATATCTATTGCTGATTTTTCTGTTAAGAATAATGTGACTTATGTGGCTGCTAATCGGTGATTGAGTGGAATCTTTAGTAGCTACATCTTTCTCAAGTCTACATTGTTGAGGAGTTGTCATTGTTTTTGAAAGTCTAAGCAGTTGTTTTTCTAATTAGTGTTTTACATGATTCAGCTGGGAATTTTTCTTTTCTAAGTTCTAGTTTTATGGGTGAATAAGAAGTATCTTAAAAAACCATTGCTTGTGGGTGGAGGCGAACGTATCTACCCTCGACATTCTTTCTTCTCAGGTTGAGATTGGTCTTGGCATCCTCTTGATTATCTCTTTGCTATCCAGGTTAGATGTTTTGATTTTTCGCAACTGATTTTTCTGGTCTTTTGCATCATTCATGTGTTGTTGTTCAGCATCAATGAAGTGTTGATGATGTGGCTGTCTTTTATGATTTGTGGTGTACGAAAACTCTAGATGTTTTCGTGATTTTAGTAGCTGCTATTATTGATTGTTTGAGTGATTTTTGTTGGGCTGATTAGGAGTTGATCGTGTGTGTTTCTGGGGGCTTTTGATAATGGTGGTGGTGTGCGTAAAATGCCAGTAGATATTTTAGATTTTGTATCTCTGTTGTTTGCAATGTTTCGCTGAAGAAACATTTATTTTGTTGGTGATTTTTCCAGATTGGGGAGTTGTGTTTTCTATCTATTGTGAGGGAATTTTTGGGCTGTCAACGATAGTGGTTTTTGTTTGAAAAACTTCCAGTAGTCTTGGTATTTTTGTAGGTTCATAATTTGTAACATTTTCGGTGGAAAGACGTTTATTTCTTTGGTGACTTTTCAGCTACTGTGTGTGGATTGTTCCAGTAACGATATTGAAGTTTCACAGCAGATTCTTTTGATGGACAACTTCTCATTCTTTCATTGAGGAAGCTACATTATTAGGAAAGTTGTTTTCTTTCTCAAGTGTCTTTGTTTATGTTTGTTATCATTTTAATCCCTTAAGTTATTTTATTTTGATCATTTATTATCAAATATTGTTAGTACAAGGCAGTTGTATTATTAGGTGTGGTTTACTTTTACGGGTAGTGAGGATGAGGGATAGTGTTAAGGATTGGGTGAGTTGACGCTGTAATGCCTTAAGTAAAATTATTGTTGTATCACAGGTGAAAGTAATTAAGTTAGATGAGGGCCCTACAGACGTAGGCAAGGTGTGTCAAACTGCGTTAACAAAATTTGGTGTTGATTTATTATTTTACGTTTAATTTTTTTGCTTGTGCTAGAAACAATTGCAAATGAACCAGAATTTTTGTGAGACTACATCCTTTTAAATTTTCAATATTATTCTTAAAATGAAATGATATCATAGGATAAATGCTTCCTTTCTTGTATGAACCTTTTGAATGAACTTACCTTATTATAAATGATTCCATAATATCCAGAAGGATCTTGCTAATCACATAATTCGAACAATTAGCTCTGATATTTTGTAACTTTTCTCTTAACGTCTGAATATTGGAAGATTCTAATAGAGATGATACTGAAGATTCATTAGATACAAAGTCAACTCATAATAGAAATGAAGAAATGGCTAGTTGAAGAAATATATACTTAAGGAAGAGCCACTGCATCTGCGAAGAAGTCAGATTTTTCGAAATACTTCAGCAGCATCTATATTCTTGAAAGTCATATCTATATCAAACACCTTGTGCTTAAGAAAGTAAAAAACACTCTATTTGAGAGAGATTATTATTCTTTAAAGCTTACATTAAGCAAACCCTATATTCTTTTTTTTAGAGCTTATGGAGGCTTGTTAAACATTACGAGGGTGGAAGGATGAAGAACCTTTAAAAATATGTACTTGTGAGCTTGGAGAGGCTCATCAAATTTACTACTTAGAGTTTTTATAGTGAAATAATCAAGTTGGATACTTGGCGATTGGACATAGGCTTCGTTATAACCCGAACCAACATAAATCAACTGTGTCATTCTTTCTCTCTTTTTAACTTTTAAATTTCCACATTATAGTGTTTATGATTTCAATTTATAAGAGGCTCCTTCAGTTTTATAATAGGCTCCTTCAATTTTAATATCGCAAGAGGTTTCTTTTGGTTTTTAAACAATTAATAGGCTCCTTTTGTTTTGAATGTTAACAGGCTCCTTTTGTTTTAAACTTTAACAAGCTCCTTTTGTTTTTAAGCAACTAATATGCTCCTTTCGTTTTTTAAGCAATTATTAGGCTCCATTCGTTTTTAAACAATTAATAGGCTCCTTTCATTTTAAACGTCAATATGGTCCTTTTGAAAGTTAATAAGCCCTTTTTATCTATAGACTCATTTTGTTTAGTAGGCTCTTATTGAATTGATAGTACCTTGAAAATTTTTTTACACACAATTTACCCCCTCTTGCGTGTATTTGCTTTATCATTAATTGTATATGAGCTTATTTAGACTTGGTCTAATTTCTCTTCAATTCCTCTCAAACTCCCCTTAAAACACTTTTTGGTATTAAAGCTAGGTTGATGAAGTACAAAAAATAAATATTCATGAATTTGAGTTAGATGAATGGTGATTCATATGGTGGTTCAAATAATTTCGCATTAGCTATAAGTTGAGAGGGACTTGGTCTAATATGGGTAGAACTTATAACTCATTGCTTTAAAGTTTTAAATTGAGAAATAATATCTTAATTATATATGGGTCACTTGATCCTGGTCCAATTTTTCTCCAAATTCCCTCATAACCATTCAATGACAGCACCAAGATAGGTATATAAAGGTACAGATGAAGCATAAATCTACAGATAACGACTCAGACGGCAGAAACAGCCGGTGGAAATGGCTTAGTAGAAGCCACATAAACAATTGGTAAAAATTGCTTTGACAAAAATTGCATTAAAAGTCATGGAAGTAGAAATAGAGACAGGAATATTGGCACCAACATATTGAATTGAAAGTAGAAACAGAAATATGAATGATGGCACCAACAACTTAGCATAACAAAAAATTGTAGTTCATATATGTTAACAAATAGGTGCCTTGGTCCCTCCACCAACAACCAAAAGGCACCGAATGGGGTTGGCCACCAAATATGTTCGTGAATCACAAGTGCACGGTTGTCGAAGTGAGTAATAAATTGGTGAGAACTGAGTCGTGTCCACAAAGATTATGAGAAATTTCAAATCTATGCTAACTAACAATGTTTGGAATCGGGTTGAGTGAAATTTTGGAAATTTAAAAGCAATGTAACGAATTAAAAAAAACTCAAATAAATTTCTAAGCAACTATCCAATTCAGTGCAACTAAAATAACTATGAACATGACGCTAATTAAAAAAAGAATGCAATAATTGACTAATTAAAAGTATTAACGTCAATAGGGAATGACTTTCTTTTAGGGAATGATATTTTTGTGAATCTTAATATTGAAATAGCTATCCTCCACAAATGAAAAATCCTAACCTTGTAAGTGAATTTTAAGACTAATTAATCCCCTTCTCCTAAAGGTGAATTAATCTATCCACTCTAGATATCACTTTGTAATTCCTTACTCAAGTTCTTCCTAGAGTTTCTTAAGTACAAATTCAAACTTATATTTTCACCTCTTAAGTTTCTTAGGTCTCCCAACTTATAAGAAAATCCTAGCCGAAATTCCTTCAATCTTCTAAAAAAAATCCCCTTTTTTTAACGGTGAATTTATACCAAACAAACTTCCAATAATCCAATGTAAGAACAATTAAATCAAAGGAAAATCAATAAGTATATGAATTTTCAGTCATGAATTCCAGCAATGTTTAATGTTAAAACATCACAAAAACATCAAATCCCTAAGAGAAATTAAAATTCTAGCCACAAATCATCAAGCCAAGCAATACAAAAGTATAAACCCTAGACAAACTCATGAAGGAATTAAAAATAAATAAAGAACAAATCTCCAAATCTGAGAAGAATAAAATGTTCTCCCCTTTACTTGCGTGACTGCCTTGTTGTCCAGTGGAGGCTTCTTGATTTTCAGTGAATGGAGACTACTTCGAAAGAGAATGCTGTGTGAGTGAGAGGATGGAGGCTTGCGTGAGTGGAGTCTGGGCGTTAATGGGTGCAGGTTGGAGGGTTACATTTTTTTTGGCAAAATGGAGGATGCGTGCTTGTCTACAGTTTTTGTTGGTGGAGGCTTAAGTGTATGTAAATACTGTGTGAGTGAGTGAGTGGAAGCTGCGTAAATGGAATGGAGAGTGGCTGGTTGTTTCATCTGGAGCTTGGGTGAGTTAATGGAGGCTACGTGGGTTCTTAAATGAAGGCAGCGTGGGTTTTGCTAGATGGAGCGTGAGTGTATAAAGTGGAGGCTTGATTTTTATCTTGAGCTTGAATGGAGTGGAGGCAACGTTTTGCGTGAGTGAATGGTGCTTGCGTGTTTATGGATGCAGTTGAAGTGAGTGAATGAGAGGCAGCGTTGTTTTTGTCTCTAGCTTGGGTGAGTGAAAGGCTGACATGATTTAGGGAGGAGGAAAGCGTGATTTTTGGTCTAGAGGCTACGTCTCTTGCTTGTGTAGGCTGTATGTGTGTGAGTGACGTGAGTAGATGGAGGCTGCATCTCTTCCTTTAGTCAAATTGAGGCTTTGTTATGTTGTGCGTCAATGTGGAGGGGCTGCATTGTCTTTCAGTGTATGGAGGCTATTGCTATTGTCTCTTTCTTTTTCAACCAATTTTACTTCTTTTCTCCAAAACAACTCCTAATATCCAAATGTAATATAAAAACAGTAATTTAGCAAATACCAAAGCACTACACAATTGACCCCAATTAATGCATCAAATAATAGCTTATCAGTATCTCTATCAAATACCCTCACACTTGAACTATTGCTTATCCCCAAGCAATTTAAACACAATAACAAAAAAATTTCATTAATTTGTTTTCAAAGAAGATCGAGTGTGTGCATTCATTCAAACTTCAGCAAACTCAAGCTTTGAGTTACTACATATATCATAATTTTTTCATCAATGCACATAAATAAGGTCAAAGCCAGACACCATTAATCAAAGGCACATATAAAATTCATATGGATTTTCTCATGTTTTGCTCGAATCACTCAATTGTTTAGGGTTAGTGTTTCACTCAAGACTCCCTCTAAAAGACTACACTACCATAAGCTTACATATTTACCAATTCTCTACCACATAATATACACACCAACATGGATCAAAAGGATTTTTATTTAGGGTTGTCATGGGGTTTAGGTTAAGGTAGGATACAAAGGTCATGGGTTAATACACAAACATTAACAAAGCACTAAATAAAAGGGACAACTAAATACAAAGTTTGAGATAAGCAAATGAATACATGGGACTACTACTACTCTTCACCAACTAATGCTACTATGTTTGATTCTTTTTCTTTTTTTACTTTTTCTTTCTTTTGGATTTTTTTTGGTTTTTTTTTGGTTTTTTGAAAAACAAGGGCAAACAATAAAAACAAGAGAAACAAAAGTAATATAAATCGATAAAATATGAGTAGGAGTATCTCTATAAACATCTTAGAATAACATGTAAGCTCAAAAGTCCCAAACTATAGACCAAATGATCACTTAGCACTTCATTATACTTATGATTGGGTAAGGCTAGTGGAGTTTTGGATTTTTAAGTGTTTATTTTTCAATCAAAAAGCGTAAAGGTTCAAAAGGGGATGCAAGGGATAATATATAAGGTAGGTCCTTTAAGCTAATGGGTTTAAAACAAAGAATACCTTAATCATTTCCATAAAGCGTGCATCTCGTATTTTCAAAACATTTCAATGCAAGTTTTAGAGGTAATCTTCCTAGGGAAGCATAACAAAAAAAAAACAATGAAATGAATATAAGATGCATTCATATAGGCTCAAAACCTCACATGTGCTTATGTGAGAACCTATCAAAATTTTATACATTACCTAATCACTCAAGTATCAAATTATTGACTGAGTTTATGCAATTAACTACTTCAATCA
>JANIIA010485146.1:0-15891 GCA_027478495.1 Erythroxylum alaternifolium | reverse complement strand
GTTCACTTAAAATAACTAGATAACTACTGTAAGGGACTAGCATCTTCACTCACGGGTTTGATGGAATCACAGTATTAGAAAATTCAAGAGGGCAACATAAGAGACAAAAAGAAGACTGCAAACCCATTATGCATGTGAAGAGAAGGTCATAAGAGAAATGAACAATTTATGAATTTGTTAAGGTGCATAATCATGGCAATATGACAATGTCAAATTATGTAGCCTCAACATGTTCATAAATGGATCAGTAGCCTCAACATGTTCACAATGCTGTCAGTAGCTTCCAAAATTTTTGGTCTGCTTCTAAAATACCAAGGTCTCCAAACGTCTGCGTTCGAATGCAGACGTCGATGTTTGCGTTGACGTTGAAATGTCTGCGTTTAACATAGACAAGTGTAGACGAATGCAGACGAACGCAGACATTGACGTTTGCGTTCGATGATCGAACATAGACGTTTGTCCATGGGTGTCTTGTTCTTAGGAAAAATAACAAGAAATAACATTCGATAAATTCTAGAAAAAGCATACCAAAAAAAAAAAAAACTAACCTGTGAGTTGATCTGGGTGTCTTATTCTTGTTGTGTGTTGGAGAGAAGAAGAATGCTTGTAAACAGAGCAAAACTAAAGAAATCGATATATACGTAAGTGACGTAAAAGTGTTTACCCGAAAAAGCTAAAATAAGGGGCTTTTTCGAAAAGCTCCAAATTTGAGCTTTTGAAAAAGTTGTATTTTACCTTTTAAAAAAGCTATTTTTACTTCAAAAGTGCTTTTGAAGTTTACAACCAAACACTCATTTTTTTTCCTTAAAATAGCTTTTGCGTTGGAAAAAGTACTTTTCCACCCACCAAAAGCTCAACCAAACAACTTTAACGTTCTTAAATTACTAGCACAGGCAACTAGTGGAGCACTCAATATAATCAAGCAAATTGGTCGTGACCAACTCTGCGTTTTCTTTTAACAACGTTATGGCCTGGTCAAAAAATTTCAGTAGGACAGCCAAAGGAAGACTTTGGAATGGCTCTTAATAAGTCAGTCTAATCTCTGGCTCCAAAGCTTCTGTACCTTTTTCTTTTATACTCTCTATTTAAACAAGATGCCATTTATTAAAATTTTTTCTTTCTTAATTATTATATGATTAGATGGTAAGTGGAACATATGAGCAGAGAAAAAACGATAAAGAAGATTTGAAGCCCTAATCTCTTCCTCAGCCTATATTCCATATTCTATTGTGTATGTTATGAAATCACCGTGGAATTCCATCTCATGCCTAGTATAAGAATTAGCGAGTATTCTATGCACAAATGTAAAGTGGAAAATTGGAAATGTATAATGCCCAATTAATTTTGAGAATTAAAGAATATGTATGTATAGGTTTTGTTATGATGGTTAAAATGTCGAATGAATATTGTTTAAGTTAGAATTTAAAAGGAAAAATTTGAAATGTACAAAGTAAAATTCGTTATAATATTTTAGCAAATAACATAATAACTGCAAAATTTGATATGAATTAAAATAAATCAATGAATTTTTTTAAAAAAATTTACTGACATATAAAAATAATTAACAAATATATGAATTAAAAAGAAATTACTATTTGAGCAAACATAATAAGAGCAAGAGATCAATAATACAAAATAGAATACAAGAGAAATACAGTTCAACAAAGAATGCGGGAAATAGTTAAGTAGCTAATATAACAACAACATTGACAGTTATGCAAGAAACGTGTCATTTCAATAATAGACTTATGGATGTAATTCTACACCAGCAAACATTATAACCCTTCTATAACATGTATTTAACATTACGCTAACGACTAGAATGTCATGTAAAATAAGAAATCAGTTAAAAACTCTCTCTCCAAATGTTCTCTGTGATTCTAAAAATTTCTCTCTCTCTCTCTCTTTCTCTTCCCCACTTCTGTATTCATTTTATATAGACAAAATCACAACAAGCCACACGTTCATTACAAGTCGAGAAAATTTGACAACAAAAACTAGATCCTTGTCCATTTCATATAGCATAGCTAAGAGTTAATCTTGTATAAACAAATAATAGAGCGATTCATTGGATAATGTCAAGTAAATTTAGCCTGATAATTCCTCTGCTATAGGAAATATAGGAACAATATCCACTAAATTCCTGTTGGTTATCTAGAACAACTTATGAAGAATTCAATCCACCAACAAGCATGTTCATTTTAGTGAAGACATTTCTTAAAAATTACTTGAAAGTGCTAATAAAGTGGCCTGAACAATGAAATAATTTTCCTTAAGCATTCAAATGCTTGTACAACTTATACCTGGATGTTTTCTAATTTCCCCATGGTGAGTTTTAATGGTTTTTTCATTTTACAATATTTTTCAAGAAGTAAACTTGCAGCTGCTTTATCTCCCTTTGTTTGTGTGGTAAGTACCTCCGTACTCAGGCTTTCAACTGCCCTTTTAATCTATGAAGTGAAAATATTACGAAAAAGTTCATGATAATATGGGCTTTTTATTGTAGTCATCAACAAGAACATCTAAGGTTGGCAGTGGTTCTGGTTCAGTTTCTTCGAATCTTTTGTCAAGACACTATCTAACTCTTAAAGAAAAAACAAGAATGTCTTATAAAAGTATAAAAAACCAAAGTATATTAGTGACAGAGTATAAAAGTGACGATCACCTTCTTTATAAGAATGCTAAACGAATAAATAATAATAACAAAGATTTTAGTGGACTTAAAATTGTTTGAAAATGTTTAATATTAAATAACGGTAGATGTGGTGATTTATTGATAATGAGTGAGTGAATAGTTCTTGATAGGCTAACTAATTGAATATGCAATTTACAAAGGATCGATGTTCGTGGGAAAAAAACGTAATAAATAGAATATGTGATAGGCAGTAATACAAGTCATGCGTAGGAACTTATAAGACATGAAGGTGATCACAAAGCTGAATTGGTGTATTTAAAATATAGTTATATAAAAACTGGTAAAAGTATCAGGAAAAAGTTAAATAAACATATATAGATTAAAGCTTAAATAAAATGTAAACATTATGAAGTAGTTTAAAGGGTGAGATGTAAAATGCTAGTAATAATGAATCTTTAATGAAAGGTAATATACTTAACTATTGCGAAGTGTGTTTAGAATTCATGAATATGCCTTTTGGTGCAACCATCACCAAGAAAATTGAAAGTTATTAGTAGTTTTGATTCATTATTAGCACACAGTTCATTTGATATGCAAGAGGTGCCAAAAAAAAGGAGTCTTTAAATAGTTTGATGAATATAAATATTAAAAAATGTTTGAATAAATAATGAAAGGTACTTGAAATAGTTGTAACTGTCATTTCAACATTGCTATTATCTCATTTTTCACTTAAAGTTGAGCCTCCCTCTAATTCAGCATCATCAGTTTGACAATAATAGATAACAGTGAAGCGTTTTCTTTCGTCCAATGGTTACATATGAACAGGTTTGATATAAACGAGAAATGTTTTCAGCATGGACCTTATCGAGAGCAAGTTCAATACTCTTTTTACCAAAGAGAAAAATGTAAATCATTAGTCATATAATAGAGATTCATAAAAAATAATCAAATGTATTTTTATTTGTAATAAGTATAAAAATATAACCTGGTTGTAATACTGCATAGCTTCAACTGCACTGAAGTTTAAGAGATTTTCAGCAAGTTCCTCCAAAATGGATGATGTGACAATTCCTAGGCTGTCAGCTAAATCAACATCATACCAACATCTACATTTACAAAGGAAAGTGAATGAGAAAATGTACATTTGAATAAATAAATAATATCAGAAATTAACATATAAGTATCCTAGGTATGTGTTAAAATCACATTAGGATATGTTTTAAAGAGGACACAAAAAGAACTTGATTGTTCATGATGTGAGGGGCTTGTTCATCCTTTATTTTTAAAAAAGCCAAAAAAAATTGAATAGGAAAAAGGGAAGAAACGTCTGGGTTCAGCTGGATGTTTTTCCTTGAAAGAATTACATGTAAATGTAACCTTAAATGTAGCTGGAGTTGAACCAAAGCTTTTTTGTAGCTTATATACCAATATTTATGTAGAATGTGTTGAAAGGAAATACAATCTTTAATCCATGCCATTTGGAAAGATACAAATAGATGTTCATTAGGAATATTTAAATTAGATAGATAATATGTGAGGAAAAAAGTTTATAGTAGAATATAAAATGTATATACCTTGTCGGTGGACTTTAAGAAAGTGATCTTTGAAATTTTTTGATTTGATCCAAAAGATACATCAGGATCATACTTGAGGTAAGCCTGCAAAAAGGTCTTTTAGTTGCTTGTTGTTTTATTGCACCCTTAAAAAATCATAAAACATCTAAAAATGTGTACAGAAGTTTATTTGTTGCAAGAGTAAAGATAGGAAATATGGAATCATTAATTTTTAAAATCTGCAGCTTCTTATATTGGCAGATTAGTGAGAATTGCAGAATCAAACCATGCGGATAATATAACACCTAAAATTCTTAAATCGTAAGCTAAAAAAGAAAATAAAAGGATAAATATAAAAAATAATATTATGTCAAAAATTAAAACAAAATTACCATTATAAAAGTGAACATTTAGCCTACGACACACAACCACTGGATAAGTATGCAAGGCCTGTACAATTTTTTGGCTTTCATTTGTAACAAAAGCATCCCATATTGACAGTATAATGGTTAGTTGTCTAATATAAAAATGAAAAATGTCAAAAGAATCAAATGTTATCGGAGTTCATTAATAGCAGAGAATAATAGGGAATGTAACATACTATTTGTTGGTAAGAACAAATTTTTGGATAGTCGAAACTTTGCCGTCTTTGTTGATCTGCCTCGCATCCAAAACTTGAATAACGACAGCCAAAATACTTATCAGAAGTTAAGAATAAGTACATTAAGTTGTTGAAAGAAACAGATAAAAAATCTAACCGACTAATTTTTTTTGGTTATTAATATACTTGATAAGATCTGTAAAGGATTTATAGCTGAATTTGCTAGTTAGGATGTTGTCGTCATCAGTTATAGGCTTGACAATAGTGCGACCTGTAATGATCCATTGAATTTTCAAGTCTTCAACTTGGAACTGAGGTGAAATTGGCTTGACAATGGCATTAGAAATGATATTTTTTTATAGGGCTACAAAATGGGGATCATTCTCTGGATATCATTGTTAAATATGTTAACTTCAATGCATGATCCCTGTTAAAAAAAGAATACAAAAAATGCTAAATTACTCTATTGAAAAAGAAAGTAACAAATTGAAAATTTGACACATTGAAATACTCAAATCTTTACTTAAAAATGGTAATGACATTTCATAGAAAAATGATATAGCAATAGAAAATTTAGTACAACTGTAAAGAGATTTATAAAAATTCCAATTTGATAGCTAGGTCAAATATTATTTTCTAAATATAGAGTTAATAATAAAGTTAATGGAAAAAATAAAATTTTGAATGAAGAAAGTATAATTGTTATACCTCTAAATAAAAAAAGATAAACGTTTGTCTCCTAGATGACTTGTTAGGTGATGTAGCAATTTGCTGTTTTTCTTGGATAGTAATTTTGCATGACCACCCTTCAGCACCAGGTAAAATATCCTTGATCAATAAACACTTCTCCATTCTATAAAAAAAATGGTTAAGAAAATATTTGCATAATTTTCTAAATAGAATGAAACTAAATACACTTGAACAGAATAATCAATATACCTTTTGCTTATTTTATATGTTATAATTTAGCCAACTGGAAAATTTCATGGAATACAATATTCCTTGTTTTGTGATCAATTTTTGAAGACTAAAAAGTGCCTTAAATAATTAGAACTTTAACTGATTCAGGAGTTCTAACTTTTGATAAAACAACATACAATTGTCTATGTGAAAATACGAGTTGACGAAGATAGATTCCTACATAATCAAGCGTTTGATCCTGGGACTTATTTATGATCATCACGAAACACAAACAAGCAGGGAACTATGTTCTTACAAAAGGTATCCCATTCTTTTCATTCTCAAAAGACTGTGAAGGAATCTTAGGTATAAAAACTAATTTTTCTTTATAAGGTCTAGAAATAATTTCTACAGAAATGTGTGCTCTTTTAATTGTCTACATATCAATCTTGTTCCATTGCATAAACCCTCTGTTGGATTCAAATTTCTTAGGAGCATGATTAGATAGCCTTTTTTTAGCAATAATATGTGAGGAGGTAGACCTTTAGGATTCACAGAATTGAGAAAGTCCTCATAATCTGCTTAATTTCTTTAGCCAACTGTTTTGTCAAAACTTATAGATGAATGTAGATTTCTAGACAATTTATTGATGATCATATGATTAGTTTCATCAACACAGCTGTTTGTTGGACAAAATACGCATCTATTTATCATCTGATATGGATCAGATGAATATATGCTTAAGTTAAGGAAGATGTTTTCAACTGACCTGGTGAAGTTAACCATACATTAGAAAGACATTTTAAAAATTATAAACAAATAATAAAATAGACAATAAACGATAAGATATAAAAAGTATAACCTATTAAGAGATTCATCCTTATTATAATAAGGAATAACTAGCTGTTCAAGTAAGCAAATCTGATCTTGCTAGTCAACAAGTTCTGTACCTTCTCTTACCCTTAGTAAGAAATTGCAAAAAGCTGGATTTGATATAACTCTCATATTTATTGCTAAAGATAATTAAGTCTCATCATCCTTGTTTAATAAGGAATAACTAGCTCTTCGAGTAAGCAAATCTGATCTTGCTAGTCAACATGTTTTGTACCTTCTCTTATCCTTAATAAGAAATTACAAAAAGTTGGATTTGATATAACTCTTATATTTATTGTTAAAGATAATTTATGCATGTGTGGCCAAAGATGTGAATTTACAAGACTTGAATCAATTAACTATTTTTTTGTGGCCTGGTTTATAATGGGTAAAGTTTGACAAAAATCACCACCAAAAATAACAATCTTTCCTCTAAAAGATTGATTAGACCATGATATATTGGAGCAAATCATTAAATTCTTCATTGGCTTCTCGTTTTTCCAATGAAGCCTTGTCACATAAGATGAGAATGGATTCAAATATCAACTTCGCAATACTGCTCTACTTACTTAACTGACAAACTTTCTTCTTCGAAAAATCAAGTGGGATCTTAAATCTTGATTGTGCTGTCCTACCACTTGGAAGGACCGATGCTGCAACACCTGATGAGTAATTGCAACATGACATTGTTATTGAAAAATTGCAAAAGCACTATGTACAAGAAAGTCTTCCCAGTTCCCCCAGACCATAAATAAAAAAGCTGCTACCATTTGAACCAAAAACTGAATCTAAAATCAAATCAAATATATATTTCTGTTCCCTATTCAACCTTGAATGTAATGATAAATCTTCTGGATCAATATGTATATTTTTCTCACTTTGTATTTCTCTAATGAGATGTTCATGATAATCAACTACAAAATCATATTCAATAAAATGATAATTACTCAAGCTCTTCCCCATTTGTTCCAGGGATCTGTTAATATCCTGGAGGTTCATCCTTGTAACGTCCTTAGATGTACATGCATTATAGGAGGAAGCATGCTAGTAATTAGAACAAAGATAGTCTTTGAATGTTTCCCAAAGTTGCATATGATTTGTTAGTGAACAATAGAATAGGAGCATAATAAATAAAAGTCTAAACGAAGCTGGCATATGAAATAAAAAAACCTCCTTTAGAGTTTGTTCTGTATAAGAATCAGATGCTAGCAATCCTAATTTTAGTGTAGCCTGCCTAAAACAACTTGTTTTTCCACCATCAACAGTTAATAAGTGATCAAATGATGTTGGTCCTCTAACATACATAAGTTATAACCTTAGGTAATACCTCTCTCCTCTTTAGGGTCAAAAGTAACCAACCTTCCTATAACTTTCTTTCGACTCCTTTCTGGCCATGTTCTTGTTTTTGGACTCCAAAAAAAATATTTCAAAACATTTTTATACAAACATTTCATCTCCTTAGTTTTTTTTATTTGTCAAATTCATTTTGAAAAAATCAATTAACATTGTTCTTGAAAAGTCAAAATTTCTCAAAAAATAAAACAAATTTGAATTTCTATTAAAGGAGATAAATTGTTGAACAGGAAGATGAACCTGAGGCACATAAACTGATGGATTAATCTCTGCTAGACAAAACTCATATATATGCCAAAAAGCTTTAGAAGGTGAAATCCAACAACCTTGCTGGAAATCACCGATTTCATCAATATAAACAGTGGTCTCTTGATCAACAATACTAAAATTAACAAGATTATAGCCCTTGAAGACATATTTATATAAGTACTTAACAAGATTAATAGTAGAACATATTTCAACATTTATGTGGCAATCAATAAGGAGCAAAAGGTACAGACCATAAGGAACCACCCACTTATTATCTAACTCATGCCTACAAATCTTTACTTTCGACCATCATATCTCCTTCTATAACATGCATAACTGTCCTCACCATAGACAGTAAAAGGAGTAAACATTTTTGGATAATGGTTCTTGCACACACCATTTCTCATACAAGGGCTGTCTTTATTCATATGACCATAAGGACCATGGATCATATGCTTATGATAAGAGAATATAACCACAGATTTTCAATAGGATATGGTATTTTAGCAGATATGATTTGATTATAAGATTCTAGATTGAGCAATTTAGAATGTAGCTTAAGTATCAGTAACAAATGAGCATAAGGGAAACTATGCTTTTTAAACTCAATAACATAAACATATATGACAACCTCTCCAAAGATTTGTTTCTTGATTACCTCATTTTTAAGGATTTAAAATTTAGCTCTAAAAATTCTAGCCAATAGATCAGGTCTATCTTATGGCTTTTCATGAAACTTAAGGTTATCTTGAATCTCCTTCCACATTGGATTGCAAGTTATGGTGAGGAAAATGATATGTTTACTATACTTCTATACTAGAGCCATCGCATTAAAATAACGGCATTTTATATCCCTTAGACCACCAACAAACGAAGCCAGGAACACAACTCAATAACAAGTTGATAACCTTCAGTCTGACCAATGGCAATATTGTCTAAAACACCTTGTAATATCTCTATCCTTATCTCATTTGTCTCTTTCTATGGAAATCAAGCCTGGTGTTTCAATCTTTATCTAAGCACCCATAACAAATTGCTGAAGTAGCTTTAAGTTATGGAGCAGCATCGATTTATCATGTTCTCTTATTTGGAGCTTATAACAATAATACTCTCTAAATAGTGCCACCTTCGTAGTATTCTTGACCAATAACTAAAAATTTTACAAACAAATCAAATAAATACAAGAATAAGGTTAGACAACACTATAAAAATGAAACAGAAAAAGATAAACTTGCTTGCATTCTCCATAGTAAACAATTCAAATGGATGACTAAAAGAATTGAAATTAATGTCACATCCTTCATCTGAAGAATCGTTTCTCTTTCTCTTTAAAAATAGCCGCTTAACTCCACGATGCCATCTAGATTCACTATGAGGAAATAAAAGAGGATATTGAAGGGCATCATAACAGGTATAGTAAGATTGGATTCTATAACTTGTGCTCGAATTAGTATAGACTTAGATATGAGAACATCTATTAATTCTTTCTTCATCTATCCTAGTGCATATAGTAGCTACTTGTGATGCACTAGGAAGATTATATACATGCTGATCAAGGCCAGGATAACACTTCAAAACTTTTGTATGATTATCAAGTGTTGGAATGTCCCTAAGACTCCTGAAGAACTTAGTATGGGGATTATGTTCTAAGGTTGCCATAATTAATTTTAATATATCCTCATGAAGTTTATCAAAACTTTTAGTTCTTCTTTTAAGTTCCTCATCAGTATCAAAGAAATAGAGCTAGATACTACACACCTTATTAGTTGTCGAAACTAAACTATAAAGGAAATGATAAACCTGACCTTGAACACGAAATGTATAAACACCTTTCTTTTCTTGTTCATGCCTAGCTCTATACGAACTAGAAGCCACATTATTATTATATGTATGAACATTCTTCCTAAAATGCTCAAAATCCTCACCACTATCAATAAATAATCATCTTAGAGCATATGGCATTTGAAGAGCATCAATGAAAATTTCTCCTGATGAATAATAAAATGATGGGGGCTCTAAATAAAATCTTTTGGCATCACAATGTTCATAGTTGGGAACAAGAGGAAGCTATAGAGGCTCAATAAGGAAATTCTCAAGACATGCTAATTTTGACAAAGAACGATGATGGTTTGTCCCTCAAAAGATTCATAAAAGAACTGATCATTTTAAGCAACAATAATAATACAAAATTGCAAAAACTATAGCTAAGAAGATTTATACCTGGGTCCTTGACAGGTTCCATTGAGGTGGATAGAACATAAGAGGAAGGACAATCTAAATTATGATATATATTATTAGACACTTCAAATGTTAAGTCTTTACCAACAACTTCCCCAAGCCAGAGAGAGGAGTGATTCGCATTGACATCAATAGATGGATTTTTATGGTAGTTAACTATTGGATGGATGAACAAAAAGTTGACCATCTACAGTTACGCTATCAATGGTAGAATAAATAGGTTGATCACCAACTAGTTGACACTGTTGTTTTTCTACAACATAAGCTTCTCGGCGCCTTTGTAAGAGCTCACATTTTTTGTTTTCTGGCATTTCAGTATAGTTTTTACACCTCTTGGCATTTATATCTAAATTATGATATTTATTATTAGACACTTCAATTGTTGATTCTCTACCAATAACTTCCCCAAGATGAAGAGAGGAGTGATTCACATTGAGATGATGCATGTTAAAATCAATAAATGGATTTTGTGCTAGTTGAATACTGGATGGATGAATAAAAGGTTGACCATCTACAGTTACACTATTAATGGTAAAATAAACAGGTTGACCCAATTGGTTGACATTGATGTTCTCCTATAGACAACTCAGGACTATCAAAATCATCTGTCATCTTAGACAAATCATTTCTACACCTCCTATTTGTATGACTAAAAAAAGATGAAGTAGTGTTCCTCTTTTTTTGTAGTATAAGCTTCTCGGTGTCGTTGTAGGAGCTCATGTTTTTTTGTTTTTTGGCATTTTAGCATACTTTTTATGCCTCTTGGCATTTATATCCATCTTTGAAAGTAGAAAAACTTAGAATGAAGGGAAAAGTAACCAATAACCATACATACTATAAAGATCTTGCAAAAAATAATGACAAAATAGAGGCATAAATTAATATAATTAGATAAAATTATAAACATGTAATTGTTGTTCTTGATTGTATAATTATATAATAAACTTATTTGATATATTTCCTATTTAATTCTATATTAAATAATGATATTTTGTAAATAAATTAAAGTAGATAATGATAATTAAATTTAAAATAATTTTATATTATGTTGGTAAATTATAATATATAATGAAAATTTACGCAAACTAGTTATTAAAGTGAATATAAATTTCAAGTTCAAATGAAACTAATATTTTGTTACTAAAATATCATATGCATAATGATCATGGTTTTTCGATGTGTGTAAGTTTTAAATAATTAACCTCGATAATTCGCAAGCGCATCGGTCGTTTACGTAGTGACTAAGGTTTCATTCCCATGAGGAGGGATAGTTTAGTCTTAAATCTAAGGCCAATGCAATTTGCAAAAATTCAAAAGATGACAAAACTAAAACAAGAATTCAATTTAATAACACAAATCAATCCAAGAATCAATTACGAAAATATTAACAATTTATCTATTGCAACACACTCAAGAATTAACCTAAGAAAACTATCAATTGAAAGAAAAGGGAATTTACCTATCTTTAACAGTAACCTAATCAATTATGACTTATCGAATCATTGATTCTGGATGATCCTAGGGTTAATTACTCTCTCTTGAGTTATAACCATTAACTCTAAATTATAAACCCTAATCAGATTATGGAAAATTGTGATTTCTCAAGTAACAACCTATCCAAACCTTAATTAGATCTGAAGTTATCCAATAAAATATCGGGAACCTATGCGAGATCTCTCTTCATACAATTACCAAGTTGACTAATTTCTCGTTCTTATTAAATCACCTAACTCTCGTTAGCTCAATTTAATGATTTTTCACTCGATTCACCCTCTCAATTTATTATCGAATTATGCAATCACAGAAATCAATCACAATAAATCCAATAAATATAGAAACAATCATATTTCATTAAATCAAAGATAAAAAACCGAAGGTGAGTTTAGAACATCTCAATGTTCACAAATCCTATCATCAAACTGCTATTCCCAATTTTATACAATAGTAAAAATGGAAAATAACAGGAAATACGATATTGGATGAAGATGGGAGGCAGCAATGTCAAAAAGTCCTTATTCGGGAAGTACGTCAAGGTTAGCTTCTTCTCCACTTCTCTCTTCCTTCTTTTTTTTCCTCAATATCTCAATAAATCTCTCTAGGGTTTCTCTCCAAAAGTGGCTGATGCCAAAGCTCCCTCCTATTCTTTGTCTTATTCTTTAAATATCTTTTGTGTTCTGAGCAGCCCTAAGGTTTTTTCGGGGTCAAAAAAGTTCAAAAAATTCCTCGAAGCTTTGAGTGTCTGTGCATCTGCCCGATGTAGGCCACGATCTTGACCCTACATACCACGATCATGGACCACATCCGAGCCTTCTGTCGTGATTGTGGTAAGTAGGCTACGATCATGGCCCATGTTTTGGGTCTGTCACGATTATGGCATATGGGCCAACATCGTGAATTGACTCTAGTGCTTCTATCATGATCATAGCCTATTGTGCCATAATCGTTTAAGCCACGATTGTGGCCCATTGTTTCAGTTCAAATGTCTTCGAAACTTCTCCGTTCTTCGCCGTTGACCCTGAAATACCAAAAAATCAAAGTATCTCAAAAACATAATAATTATGCTCAACGACTTGTACTAACCTATAAAAACATTTGAAATATAAATAATTAGCAAACTAACACAATTCTAACCTAAATACATATTAAACGATTGAATTAACAATTAAATACATATCAAACTAAGCCCTAAAACATGATGCAATTCACACTTATGAACATCCCCACACTTATACATTTACTTGTCCTTAAGCAAACAAAACAATAAACACATAACACACAATTCAATAATAAGACAATGGCTTCAACTTTATGAAATAAATTTAATTTAAAACATAATCACTCAAGTTATATCAAATCATTAACATGTAAAATCTGCGTCTAGGGGCTTGAACTAAATATACATATTAATCCAGACCCAAGTGTTAATTTATTTACCCTTTACAATTGCACACATACATTAATAATTCTTTGGTCATTCAAACTTTTTAACTACTCCTAAGTAAGTTTTTATAAAAAGTCAAGTTATTACAAGTTTGGTAGTTTTTTTAACAAGGACCTAGTCTTTTACTTGGAGGCAAACATTGGTGATGAATGTCGATTCGGTTACTTGACTAAATAATTTTTTTATTAAGCTGCTTAGTTGAAATGTCATTATAGCCTTTTGATGCAGAGGCACACATTTGTGATGCATGTCGATTCGGTTACTTAACTGTATCACATTCTCAACTAGCTACTAGCTCTATTCATAACCCAAAGGCTAGCAGGATAGTAATTTATATAAACTTAACTAACTTTTTTTTTATTGCCTACCTTGTTGCTTAAGCTACTCGTTTTATGAAAAAAACTTGTAGCGCTACTTAAGTTGAAAGACCTAAAATTATGAATGAGTATGACAATTTAGAGGGTGACAAATTCACACTGAATCCTAATTAACTTGCATATTTAGCCTAATAATCCAATTCACTAATTTTGCGAGCTAATGACTCTTCATAATCTAATAAACTATGTTCAAAATTAAATCGATATCAATCCATCTACACACAATTCACAAAATGTAACCTAGAGACTATCATATAGGATGCAAAATTCACATTCAAAGCAAAACACATAACCGTTCCTACATTTAAACAACACATTGTCCGTAATGTGAGAAGGATACATACAAGCACAAAAAGGGGAATGAAACAATAAGCGGAAGGCAAAAGAACAAAATGCTAACAAAAAAGAAAAGAAAGGGGTTAGAATAAGAAACCATCATGGTGACTGAGGTGGTGATGTGTCAGAGGCGGAGACCAAATGTGATTGATACCGAGCTGGATTTCCTATCTTATAATTAGTTCAGAGAGAGTAAGAGAATTAGTAGGGCAATGTATTCTGAATCATAGATATTTATTTATGGAAATGAAACAAATTTAACTGCATAACAATTTAAATCTACCTAAACATGCTAATTTATGGTCATTAGCTTGACCTTATATTATTGGAAGTTCAGCCAGGATCAATTATGAGCGGTTTGCTTCAACCCTTTTTGTTCAACATCAATTTTGTAGCCTATGAGTAAGCTACAAATTGCAAAATGATCAGAAGGACAATGTTGATAAAATTATGAAAACCAATAAAGCTTAGTAATGTCCTTTTTACCAACAAATTGTCAATAAAATAGGGAATAACAAAACCCCCTGAATCTTCTATTAAGTAGAGAAATTTTTTTTAGTAAAAGGGTGAGATGCTCTTGTTCTTCCTTAGTCACTTCCTTTTCTTCTTCTTCTTTTACTTCACAAACAGAAACTTTCATAACTTCTTTAAACTCGATATTCGTTGTCATCTATTTTTGATCCTCATGCTCCTTTGAAGATTTGACATCATCAACTCTTATGAATAGTATTCTTGGTGGGTAAGGCAGAGGAGGAATATAGGGAGGGTCCTTATTCTTTTCTTTATCCTTTTTCTGCTTCTTTTGATCTTCTACAAAGTGAGTTTTAGTTTGTTTATCTGTTAGTTCCCCTAACTCTTTCCTACTCCTAAGTGTGATAGCCTTAACTTGCTCTCTTGGATTTACTTCCATGTTGCTCTCAAGAATTCCCAAACTTTTTGTAGATAACACATTGCCAGGCTGTTCCACTTAAACCTCCAGGTTGAGAATAGAATAGGCATGAGTCCTTATTACTTAGTTAATTTTCTCTTTTAACCTCTTTAGGGCCTCATCCATACTTATGAGCTTATCCATAATCTTGTCCAGTTTGGAATCATAGCCATTGTATTTATCCTGTTGATATCTATGTGACCTTTGATTTCTAAACTGAATCTCAATATTGTTAGACCAATGAAAATTTGGGTGGTTATGCCAACCCAACTAGGATGTGCTGGAATAAAGATTGGTATCTTCTTGACCTACTTATGCTCCATTAAAGTTGAATTACTCCACATTGTTTTCCCGTAAGAAGAAATCAGCTGCGATATAGCTTGCTTATCCATATGATTCATATTTGCGCTGCATTATTGTGACTGGAGAGGAAAAGGTAGCTTTTAGGCTATTTTAATTGCTTGGTTAGGTTGTCGATCTCAGTCTGTAATGTTTTCATTGAATTTGCGATCCTAAAAGGTTGACTACTGTCTACTTCATTCTGATGTCTAAAGATAACTAGTGTATATTGTTTCATTTGTTTTCCTCATGAATGATCCTCTACTAGCTGCCTATTTAGTGCTCCTTGTGGGCAGATTAACTCTAGTGTATAAGGTTTGCAATAGGAATTCGTTGGGTAGGTTATGATAAGGACAACTCCTTTGCAACTCCTTATACCTCTCCCACTCTTCACATAAAGACCTCCCGTCATTTTTCTAGAAATTGATAATTTCCTTTATTAGTCTTGTTGTCTTTTTTAGAGGGATTTATGTAACATCCCCTCACCTATGGGAAGGGTAAAATAGTAATTTGGAACGGGTTAGGAGTGTTTAAAATTGTATTGCTATGTTCATGCATTCATATATGC